>UCOK01019574.1:0-147180 GCA_900474325.1 Synergus umbraculus | reverse complement strand
AATTTGACTGATTCAGTTTTAGAGAGTTCACATTAAAACTCTATTAAATCCATGGTACTTATGCAATATTCACCGGATTTTTATTTTCATATGTAGATTTAATTCTCAGCGCATGAAAAAATTGCAGCAAAGATAAAAAAAATCGTACCGATACTAAAAAAAGACCCTCAAATGCGATACATGAAGTTCAAGAAAAATAAAAGCGGGTGGGAAAATATTGGTAGTATGAAATTTGCTTGACTCTATGAATTCAGAAGTAAAACACAGTGATAACGAGTCTGAATTGTGCAATTTTTTGTGTTACAATATTTTGTTAATATTTTAAATGTAATATGGTAGGATGTTTTGTTTGTTGTTTGTACCTAATTATGAAAAAAGTGAGTATATAATAATGTCGCGAGTTTAAACGAGTTCTAGGATACAACTGCAAGCTGAAACCTTCATAACGATGTGTTAATTAAAGCCCTGGAAAGCAGGGCGCTTTTTCGCGTGTAAACCGATGCATGGCATCTCGCGTAGAGGCGCTGAGTGGGTCTAGCATATATATACATATATATACCATACATATACATTTATATATATACATACATACAATATGTACCATAATCTCTTATCGTGCACGCTTGTAATGCCACGAGGGAACTGAAAACAAGGTTAGAATTCACCGAGACGACGAGATTTACTGGATTAGAGGGAAATTTAATTTTTTGACTTAATTAGAACTTGTCCTCTGATGTCTTCCCGTTACGAGCAGAAAATCTTGTAGTTGAATAAGAAAAACACAGTTTCCCTACATTTTTTTCGCACATATGGATAAAATTCATGAAATACCAGGGCAAGATAATGCAAATTTCTTTAAAAGAGAGGGAAAATTGTTTAAAAATATTGGCTCTGTTCATAACTTCAAATTTTTATGTTACACATAAAATGAAGTAAAAAGAACCTTAAACAAAGAGAAGGCTTTTTTTTCCATTTGATGAAAAAGCATGTTGCCTCGAAGGGCGGACTTTTTGCATGCATTGAGGGTCACGTGGAGCCCATATATTTGATTAGGGCTGCTGCTCGAGGCAGGTCCATAGCAATGAACATTCGACGCATCCCAGATCTGCGGCCGAAAGGTTAACTTTGCTCTAACGATTCGTTGTGTTTTCAACGAGCTTCGAGCGAGGCACGTTTCTCTTTTCTCCGACAAAGACACAAGGAGGCATCGTATTCCGGTAAAAAAGGACGAAAGATACTCGTGTAAGGACCGAGGGTTAGTGGATGCAGTGTACTCGTATATAGCAATATAAACTGATTATACCCACACCGTGAAGTCGCCCGATGCTTGGGTCATAAAGCACAGCTGACTTTACCTATAATGTATTCTTCTCTTATGTCTCTGTCTTCCTCTTTCTTCCCGCGACAATCTATGGCTCATATTCACTCTTTCTCTCCGGTACACCATCCCTACATCAACAATCCCCTTGTTTCTTTTGCACGCTTCGTCTGCACTTAGTCGTGCGTTTCAGTTCATCATCTCGTTTTGCCAAAATGCAGCCAACATCTCTACAAAATATGATCAATTGTTCTGTGATTACAGTTTTCAAAGCGTAAAGATTCGTATTTTTAATTGTCTTGCACGGAGAAAAATGGAAGTTAGCGGTTTAGTAACCTTTACACAAATTCAGTAAACAAAACTTCGATTATTAGACTCTGTTTTATAATAAAAGTTTTGTTTACTGAATTTGTGTAAAGGTTACTAAACCGCTAACTTCAATTTTTCTCCGTGTGCATTTTAGGAAGTGCACATTTGATGATATTATTTCTTTGACACAAATATATGATTGAAATTACCAAAGGGCCAATCAAATAAAGGTGCAAAGATGGTGCAAGAAGCTTCCAATCTGTAAGGCGAGTCTATAAAATTTGTTTTTTCTTTATATATCATGTTGTAAAAGTATATAACTTAATTAAAATACGCCTAAGACCTTCCGTGATCACTTTCTTTCATAATATTGCGTGTCTACAAACGAGGTAAAAAATTCGACTATCCTTACGTGCAAAATTGTAATAAGAAGATGAGGAATGTGATTTACTTGTAAAATAGATCTAAGGGATGAGGAGGAATAAGGGAGACAGAGAGAATGATACAAAATGACGTCAATGTTAAGACCCCCTGAGGCATAATTTAGCGCGAAGAAGCGCGTTAAAACGCCATGGCGCTGCTTTCAAGCACGCCTGAGTTAACGACACTCAAACTTGAATTAATGCGTAATCAAGGTGGGTCCTTTCGATTGGAGACACGATTTAAGGACCTTTTACGATAAGTTGCTAAGAAAAGACCCTTGTAACTTCAAATTATAAGATAAAGTAGGACTTAGATACAAAATTAAGGAAGAAGTATACTAATTTCTTGTTCTCATTATATAGTAAACAGATACTTCTTGAATTCGACAGTATTTTTCTTCTCAGTATAGATTAAGTACTAAGGGCCGATTCCACCAACTGTGACTAAATTTTAATCCTTGATTAAATCCTTGATTTGCGTACGCAAAGTATTGATTAACTTAGGTTAATCAAGGATTAAAATTTGATCACGGTTGGTGGAATCGGCCCTAAGAAAAGTTTTCTGATAATATTTCGAGTAAGTTCGTCAATCTCTGGTAGTCACTCTTCAAGAGTAAACTTACTCCTTTTTCATGGTTCAACTTTGTGCCGGAGATTTCTCTTCTAATCCCTCTTTAAAGTCAGCGTTTATTCGCCTTGCGCCAAGACTTCCGGTGACGTGATACGTCGTCCAAGCTTCCGTATAATTATCCCAACGAAAGTTCGCGCGAGAGGCGACCACTCGACATTTACTTAAGAATAAATTATGCGAAGAGCAGGCTGCACATAGATGAAGACTTGGATGAGACAACTCGGAGAGACAAGGATGAAAAAATAAGAAACAAAAAAAAAAAGAAACACAAAGGACTAACCAGTGACGCGAGAAAAGAAAATCTTAGGACGAACATGTACTTATCGTTGAAGAAAGGTCGGAAGTTTATCCGAGCGTAAAGCTTATCCAACCTCCGGAACTTAGAGTTTACCTGGTTACCAACTTTCAGGTTAGATCGATATTCTTAGGGATGTTACAAAAATGCAGGGTAGAATTAAGAAAATAGTGGAAACTGTAAGCTAACTTGCAAAAGAATTCATAGTCGACTTGTTCAAATTTTAAATCAATAATTTTAAATTGACAGTGCTTTAGAAAAATTGGTTTCGATAGCTTTAAACTAGAGAACTTTGAAAAACAAAATCGGTTTCACGGATCGTAAAGGATGTAATCCTCACAGTTAAACAAATGGAACAAGTATCGAATTTCTATTGTTGGTAGTTTTCCGGATTACCCGTTTTCGCGAGACTTCACTGTACTTCGTTATTGCGGGAAATCAAATCACCGCTTCGGTAACTAGCCAATCAGCCGCCAGTCAGATGGCCGCGATGCGTTCATCAGTGGAATTGCACTTTCAATGATCCGCCGGCGATTGCTGTTCTACTACATTACGTGTGAGAGAGTTGGCATCACGACACATTTCACAGACACGTTGATACATACGTAATATTCAATTAACGTTTCTGAATAACGAACTGATAGATAGAAATTTTACATTACTTATATTATGGAGAAGCTGTGCCGATTTTGAAACACCGGTTGGGCTAAAATGGGCTATAATCATTATAGTTGGTACCCTTTTGCAGTAGGAACACATCGCGTTAGCTGTCCCAAATTTCCAGTTTCTTGACAGTTTTATACTCGGGCTTTGTTCACGAGTTGCTGATGCATTGGAGGGAAGGAGCAAATAAGCAAAATATGCTAACAATACTTGTTGGCTTTTAAAATTGTGAGCAACTTGTCAGATTTCTTACTGACTTCTAAAAAATAATGCTAGATGTATTATGTACATTTTTAAATTGTTTTTTGTGTTTAATATTTAACCTCGGAAGGTTATAAATTTTACGCAAGCGCCTTTCTGAATAGAGGTTCCGGTGAGGCGACAGGCCGATCGGCGAACAAGGTGGACGACCCGCTGCCTAAACTAAATAATGCATGAGCTCCATCGAACGCTACATTTAAATGCATGTAGTCTGTTTCAATGTACATCCTTAGGCTTAGCGATTGAGAATTAAAAATTTTGATAATCCGGCCATTACAGAATCGACATTGGGAATTCGTCTTAACGTTCATTTATTAATCCAAACTTGTTTAATTTTAATCTAATACCTAATAAAAAAACCGAGGGGTCGTTCACTCAAAAACCGATTTATTGTTTCGATCCACTATGTATTAGAAGTCTTCAAAAAAATTCTTCTCATAAAAGTGTATAGAAATATATTAAATGAATTTCATATATGTATAAGAATTGTGAATTATATCATCATAAAAAAGACAATGGGAAAAAGTGAACGTAGGACATTTTCACAAAACATAAGATAAAGTCATTCGCGTGTGATGTACGACTGCATTTATAGTGGCATGAAACTGGGTTATAGGGCGAATACTTGAAAAATTTTATTACGAATACTTTTAAGAGTTCCTGCCACTGCGGATGCGGAGGAACTTTTATACTTCCGCACTTTTGCATTCAAATCGGAAAAGTAGCGTCGTATCGATCAGGACCAAATCTACTCTAGTAAAATTTCGAATTGAAACATTTATTTCAATAACTCCTGCTTCTGACATTCTTAGAAGTGACATTTAAAAATTCTTAGTAGAAAAATTTGTATGCTTGACGTTAATCGGTTGATAAGTAAAGCAAAGTCTTTTTTCGATTCCTACTCTCGACGAGAGTGAAGTTCAATAAACTTCGGTATTGAGGATTCTTAGTTATTTTTCTCATCACGCGAAATCTCTAGTTTCTCTGTACAGAGAAGCCAATTCAACATTTATGAAATACGAATCATGTCGAGACTCGTAGCTGAGGAGAAAGTCGACCGGACTCAGGTTTCGCAGCTCTTCCATAAATTCAATTTAAAGTTCTCTACGCCCGTAAGAATGCCGCTGGTAGGACCCCTTTTCATTTCTTGTTGCTTGCATAACTCCTCTGCTTTTGAGCCCACAGACTTGTTCAAAATTAGTCCACATAAATAAACATATACCACCACCGTCTGAAAGTTTTGGTAAATTGATATTTTTCGATTTATTATCATCATACATAAAATTACATCTGCAATTTTTCTACAAGTTTTTATTGGATTAATTTCGACCCAGAGAGTTATGAAAGCTTTTTGAAATCAGTTTAATATAAAGCTGACATAGAAATTCGTATGGAGTATTCACTATTCAAAGCAAGCATTGTTTTTTTTAGACACTTGATCAGTAAAGAGGGTTGAGAGATCCTATTTCACTACCCTCTCTTTCTCTACAGCCCTCTGTCTCTCTTAACCATACGTAAAACGCAAGGCTTTAGAGTGGCTGTTAATTCGGCGTACTCTCATCTCGTCACACAATAAGCGTGAAACGCCAATTCATACTCTGCACCTCGTGTATTTGTTTTCAAGCCCAAAAATGGTCTCTCAATTGTGCAAGCGTATGAACTCTGATACGAAATTCGAATATGAAACCTTTCGAGATTTATTCGTAATATTATAATAAATATCGTTTATATTTCACTAATTTAATTAATACAATCAATTTTCCGAAGCTCTCTCTTGTATTCCTTAATTATGAAAATATTTCAAGTTCTGGGATGCACTTGTTAATTCAATAATTATCAGGAGGCGATGTGATTAGGGTGAAAGCAAGTGTGAATTAATAACGAACTGCGTCATCGACCATTTCGGCTTTTCGTGAAGGAATATATTTCTTTATCGTAAAATTCGATAAGCAGGTTGAAGTGAATGCAAAGATTTTCAGCGGTACACTCGCATCAGACCAGAGTACTATCTCATTAGTTTGCGTCCTCTCTAATTGGTGCTTCGATTATACCAATTATCGTTTCCTACTCGAGAGATTAGCTAATTGCGACGATCGGTCGATCCAGTAGTTACGTGGCACAACTGGTACACGTGGGTGTAGGACCATGAGATCAGTTCTATTGAATGTGACACGTATATACCCTGAATATACGGGGTGTTGGTTTTGTGATGAGTGAAGGACTTTTTTGTAGCCTCGAGTGCATTATTGGGTTTTCATTCATTGGTATCAGGTAACTTGGTCCAAAAGCTCCAGACCCCTCTCGCACGTTCCTCACACTTCCCTACCACATCTTCTTCCGCCCCTTCTCTCTTTCATAATTATTCTGCTGCTTCTTAAAAAAATTGATAAAAAGAATCCAATAGCTACGCAAGTCTGGACGAATGAACGTGTGAAAGAAAGAGAAAGAAGAAAGGGAGGATCGTAAAAAGTTAAAATAAAGGATCAACCGGTTTGCTTGCCTCCGGACAGTGGCTATAGTATTCGAGGCTTAATTCTTGCATGAAGTGTTCTTCCACCTGACGCTTCTTTCCGGTTGTTGGCTACTTCCTTTTCTGATTCCTTGCTTGTGGGTGCATCAAAAAAGTCTGAAGTTTTTCACGTTACTAGTTGGAACTTGAAATAATGGGAATTATTTCAATAATTCACCTTTTTCTCCTTTTATATGTTAAAGGAGTTTTATTTTCATTAGTTTCGGAAAATACAAATAGAGAAGCAGAAGTGCGAGAGAGTTTGGCGTTAGATATCAACGCTGTATGCGTATATTGTTGCCTAATATTTGCTGTCCGATGGATATCGAGTTTACCTCGTCAGTCGAATCTATCGTTCAAAATGTATTCGACAGAAGAGGGTTGAATTCTGGGGGATCGAAAGATCCAAGAGTGGGGTGCTTACACAAATCCCACAAATCAGGGAGGGAGTGAATGCTTTGTTCTATTCTCGTTCGTCTCGGTCCACGTAATTCGAATGCCTTGAAGCTACTTTAGAACTCACTTGAGAACGCCTATGGGGTCCATGAAACTTGTTTCTCAAATCTGAATCTACTTGACCATCAAGTCACATGCCATATTGGCTATAGAAGCTTCTTTGATCTCCGAGTCAAAAAAGTCCTTTTTTATTATTATCCTTACTTTTTCGCTTCTTATCGTGATTACTGTGAAATTTTTTATTATAACTGTTTTATTTTATTATTTTATACTCTCTAAACTTGAATCAGTGAAATTTAACTGATTACCAGTCAAATTCCACTGATTTGGAGTGACTCTTTTCTCACGATTTTAATCAGTGAAAAATCTACTGGAAATCAATGAAAAGTCACTGAAATTTTTAGTAGTTTAGTGAAGATGACTGAAAATCAGTGGAATTTGACTGATTCAGTTTCAGAGAGTAGTTAAAGTTATATTTATGTTATATTAAGTATGAGTGTATTTTATAATGTATTCTATGAGTATTTTCATATTAAAATTTATTCTTTCACGTGATAAAAGTCGCTTGGTAATAAAGTCAAGAGGCTGGAAATTTGGGTGGATTCAGTAGGGGCAGATAATTTCCGTGATTTCGTTAGAGATTAAAGGAAGAGAAGTGAAAGGAAGGAAAGAGAAAGAGCGAATATAAGAGAGTATTGGATTCTGAATTCACGACCCTCGTTGCCAAGTCGAGGAATGAAACCAACTCTCCTTCAATCTTCCCTTCGATTCGCTCTCGGAGTGACATCAGAGAGAAAGTTTATACTCTTATCTATTTCGCTGGTTGCGGCCAATCTTGTACAAGTTACCTTGATGAATAAGCGTGAAGGGGTGGGAATATCCCTTCTCTTCAACCCTGTTTCCATGTTTGTCGCTAGTTTTAATCTCCCCTCAACTCGCTTCGATCTTCCGTAAGGGGTGCGAGTGCGGCAGGGACCAGCGATCTAATTATAAAAAGGAAGGAAGCGAGGGACTCTACCGAGGGTGAGAGAAGAGGATGGAGAGCAAACGCGAAAAGGGGGAAAAGATTGCGACGACTTATAATCCAACTAGTCGCTTAAACAAAGTTGGTATTACACGTCAGCTACACGAGTGTATCCTAGCGCGAGAGATGACTGGCAATTTTCGGACGATGAATCGAAAACTTCAAAAGTTCTCGTCATCCGCGTTTATTAGCCTCGTGCCCTACACGCACGACCCTGCCTACTAAGGGACGGGATACGCGTAATTTACAAGGCCACCTCATCACTAGACTGAGTAATATGATCCCTTTCAGTTGATGTACTTTTTCAAATGAAGGCTTACAAGTTTTCGCTTTCGCAATAAATGTTGTTGAAATTTTTAATGAAAATAAATTAAGCCCTTTGGGTTGCGGTCATGCAAATTAGATCTTTTACAAAGTAAAACAATCTGAGCAATCAATCATGCATGATTAATAAAATCCGTTAAATTAACTGTCGCCCGGTGAGTAAATATTATACAATTGTGTGATTTAAGGGGTAGATTATGTACTTTTTTACTTTTTCCTTTTTGTAAATTCACAGCTCTATTCAGTTTTCACATAAAACTTTTTTCTTGTACTGTAAAATATTACTCTGCTCCTTCTGAATAGAGGGAGTTTTTCCTTCTGAGAGGTTCGTGCGTTGCAAAATGGGATTAAACTTTCGATAGGAAGTTTGTGACATTTTCCATAGATCAAAAGACACCTCTTTTAGTCTGAAACATCATCCTCGCTTTTGCGTATTGCAGCCCTCTGTACTCCCTAAGCGAGTATTTTTCCATGAATGTTTCCATACATCACCATACGGATCTCTTTGGCTGTAGAGTACGCTTGTCGTTGGGGACCCGTGATTCCTCATGCTGCGTCTCCACACGATGCTTAAGATGGTATCTAGGGAGACGAACCCAAAGGTCGATCCTGAAGGCCTTGGATCTTCTTAAGGTCTCTCTCCCAGTCCTTGAGGTCTGTCTCGCCTCAAGATACCATCTGAAATGTATTACATATTTCAGATGTCCTCAGCAACCACCGTTTTCGAGAATTTCTCATTGCTTCCCCTTTTTTTGCTCTTCCTTGGCCATTGTTCCAAGGACTGCAATAAAATAAATGAAACCGATCAGTGTACTTAAAATTCTGTCTTCAATCGTATCTTACGTTTTATAAGAGGATATCAAGGGAGATATCAATCCACGATGATTGAACTTATTGTAGAAGGTTTAGACGTTAATTTAATAAGGCATGAAATGATAAATGTTCTTCGATTACTTGTATACATATAGATATATGTATTCTTTTCAACAAAATTGAGAAGTATCAAATTGAAATCCCGTAATTTTTATCTTTTATATGGCAGGCCCTTAATAACCTTTTATACCCTCTTGTGAAATTATTTATGGGTGCGTCTTCCTCCACTAAAGGAGGCACTCGAATTTTCACGGGTCATGGGTTCGAAATCGCACCTTTCCCATTTCTAGCCCAAGCCTTCGATATTTTAGGGATGATACATCTGCACTTCATTCTCCCTCGAGAGGGGTTTACTCTGGAGGTCATTTAAAATGTCGTTGAGTCAAATTAGTACTACTCACGTTTATATTTTACAACCTTCCCCATGTACACTATTTTGAAGGAAAATAAATTTAATTTTGCTGATTATTTGAAAGGTCCCAGTAATTGTATTATAAAGGATATTATATATATAGGCAAAGCACTCTAGACCATTTAATAAACTTGATTAAAGTAATATGTGTATTTTATGTATCAAAAGGTCCTCATGCACTGATAATGCATTCAATTAGTGAATTAATAATCATGCTTGTACAATGTACATGTTAACATTTGTGGATTAATCTAAAGTAGAAAGGTTAACTAATTGTAAGCCTCGTGTTTGATGTTCGAGGGCCTTTGTGTGATCCCATTTTGTGACATTTGCTGGCATTCGATTATCGATGGACACAAGCTATACTCAGGCAGTGTGTGAAGAGGAGAAGGGTGGTTCAGTGAAATCGATTTTGCAATGTGCTATTATGCACTGCGCTAAATTCACACGTCAGAGTCACGGGGGTTGTACAGCGCAGAGGAGGGGGGTTGATCCTACCAAAGGGAAGGCTTTACAGGGAACCAAAGCGGTCTGGCCGGCTGCCTATGACGCCGGCTTATAAATTCGAAATATCGCTCATTCCCTTTAAAGGGAATAACGCATGTTCCCTTTAAGTTCATCAACAAAACATTGTTTCTACTCGATATTACATCCAAAAATTGAATTTAAAAAAAAGTTTATTTACTGATAAATAAACTAAAATTTTTTTGGTGAAATTAAGTACATAAAATTAATTTTAGGCATTGAAACCTCATATCGTTAATGTATTTGTTCTCATAAAGATTTAATGCAAAACCGATGTCGTCTCATATCTTCATTTAGTACATTTATAGTTTAATTTATCGACAATATAATTAACACAAAATAGATAAAGCTTTTGTAGGCCATAATATTATTTTCTTTATTGTCGTATGGATGGAATTTCAAGTAGATACAATGAGATGAAAATTTCCTTGGTGTGTAACAATGACAATATAATGCAGAGAGCAAAATATTTTCACAGAATTTCCTGGGACAGCGACCTCAGAAGTCTTTGTATTCATTATACATAATAAACATCTTCGCTCCTTCAAGAAGCGTTTACTACCTTTCAACTAAATTGAAAATTGCTTTGATATCATTTATTCAATAGTATTTTATAGAAGTTTTTCTTTAGGATTTTCTATACTTTTATCAAGATCTAGGGCCACATTTCTTGTTTTATTGGAATCAATTTATTAATTTTGATCTTGAGAATTGAACTTCATTTTTTTTAATTCTATGAAATCTTGCTAATTAAGGGAGAAGATTCAGTGTTAATAGGTAGATAATAAAAGTAATTCTACGGTTATATATAGCCTCGTAAAATCCTCGGAGGACATACACGCGATCTTCGAACAAATTGTAAATCAGAGATTGTTACGCTTAGACGCACGCGATCATCTTCACGCATCTCAAAGAAAGCATAAATTAACATTACATTATGGATATTAAAATTATTCGTACATTTCTTTGTGAAAGATATCTTCATTAGAAGTTAATAGATTCTCCGTAAACAAATTTGAAGATTTATTTAACGAGAAACTTAATACTGAAACTTTTATTTATTACCCCCTGAGTTTGTTCTTTTCTCGATTCAATGCTCACATGAGAAAAGCAAAGTTCCCCTATATTTACACCGGGGATCCTTTAACCTTTGGGAAGAGATATTAAATTTCAATCGATGTCACAACCACCACTAGTTTTCTTCACCCTAACTCCCTTTTCCACTGGGAGAAATACATGTTTAATCAAGTAACAGAAACAATAGGCCTTGAATTTTAGAACAGATCCCGAAATTTAGGGAAATCTCGAAACATATTGCAAAGATTCAAGTAACTACTTTCGAATATAAATTTATAATAGCTATACAATTTATAGACTCTTCTTAAGTTGCAATTCGACGTGTGGAAAATGCACATTTTCAAAGAAATATACCAATATATGTGGTTTATCGAATACCGAGAAATATGACGCATAAATCTGGTGTGATCCGGGAAAGGGAATGATTGCGTTTACTGGTAAGGCGTATATGGAAATAAGAAAATATTATTCTCGGGTGCCATCATAAAGAAGTGCTTTTATGTGTTGATATCGGATAACGGATACGCCAAAGCTTTCGCACAGAAAGACATGATTTCACATTATGATCAATTTAAACAGAAATTCCCTACGAATCTTAAATATATTGATATTAGAATTATATATTTAATTCTCTGTAGAACGTTTTGTTGCTTAAATGCTACATTAAACTTGCAAGATATTCAACTAAATATGAAATAAACCCATTTTCAGTTTTTAAAGATTTTAATTGTTGATGCGGATTAATTTAATGACTGCACTTACAAGAAATCTTTTGTTCCTACCAATTAAAATTTAACCTTTTGAATTATCTACCATCAATGTAATGAAAGAAACTTTCACTAAGGGTTGTTAAATTTCATGATTCGAATCATGATGGCTGATGATAAAAACTCATAAAAACTCGCAATGAGATTTGCTTGCCTGAATTTTCGTTTCTCGACGTCAACATTTTTTGATGGCTTACAAGATCGTTTGGGCACTCATGTGCCTTTCGTTGGTAGGGTAGATGATATGCTCTCAGACTCGACGAGAGAACAGTTGTACGGACGGATAGACACCCTCACGAGATACTCCATACCCGCCCTTGGCAAAAAAAAACCCTCTTTGAAATATGTTTGGAAGCCTCAATCAAGTAGCGTGCGTATGTTGCAAAGAAGTGCAGCTTATTACTTCCCAATTCGTCATTCCAAAATAGAAAAAGCATATAGGCATTTATTTACCTTATCGCAAACTCTGAAAAAATTCCAATGACAGATAATACTAGAATTAGATATAAAATAATGCAAGTTTTAATTATCGCATCGTAGAAATTTGTAATAATTCACTAAAAAGAATACCTAACTTCAGTCCATTTTAAACTTGAAGATAGATGTTTGAGTTGTGTGAAACTACTGAGAAACGATGGTAGTATTAACATTATCGGAACCATAATGGACAACGACGTTAATATGGCAATATATATTCATGCGAACGTTCGCGATGAATAGATACTAGAAGAGAGTTAACATAGTTATCTATCGCCTATGCGACGACGTTATAATTTTTTTATTTTTTTTACGAAACTTAAACTAGCGTCTTATATAATCGATAAAATATTTCTAAATATCGAGTAAGTAAAGTTTGACAAGTGGAAATTATCTGCTCTAAGTGTTAAGATTAACTTGATAGTTTCGGTCTAGTTACTCGATTAAAAAGGCGTTGGTTATATAGTGATGTATTTGCATAGGTAATTGGTCGTTGACCAGTACCAGTGCTTCGTTGTTCGTAACCCAATTGCGTCTGCGGTGATTTTAATTTTGAAGCTTGAGAGCGATTGGTATAGGATTTGTTCGCTGGGTGTAAGCCTTGCGAGTTGGCCTGTGGTAATCCACCACTTTCATGACACATGAAATCGAAAGTTTTGTATTGGAACTACATTAGATTGGTAGAGAGCAAAAAATTCTTTCAGATCGTATTTCCATTTCATCAATTGTAGGAAATTGACCGAAAGGAATCTTAGTTAAGATTCTTTCTTCCCCCGATTAAGTATCTAGTTTTTTTCTTCCAATTTGACATTTTCATCTCAGGACTTGTCGGAAAAAGAATGATGTCACCTTGCCACGCCCTTTTCTCTAGCGATTTATCTCAACGGGTGCAAAAACTCGTGTCCAGTGTCTCGCCAAATCAATTGTTCGGCTCTTCGCGTCAGACTTGGAAATTTACGAGATAATCGATTGATTTCAGAGCCAAATTGGGAGGTCGGAATATTCAGGCCAAGATAGTCCTTGATAAGGGTAGCTGCTGTGAAATTTCACATTCCATTGTGCTTTCCTCGAAAATGTCACAACTGTAAGTCGAATAAAGCGAGTAAATTCAATTTTCTCTAATCTACAATGGTTCCTAAAAGGTTTATTGCCGATAAACTGTCCTCTCTCATTGAGAGAAACATGGAGAGAATGATCCAGAAGTAGATACGACCTATTTCGAAAATCACCGTTTGTTAATTTTTCAGTGAGTCCGGCAAAACAGAATCGATAATGTTTCGCCCAGAGAGTGGAACGTGCCAGTACGTGGTGAGAGTTTCAATAGATACGAGAGGAGAGGAAAAGCTTTCAATGTTAGAATAGGATAGAGAGAAATGGGAAGGATTGAGTCCACCTAGACCATGAAAATATATATATATCTATAGCGAAGAACCTGCTCATGAAGTAGAACGAGTGTTAAAGTATAGGTGATAAGGGCGGGTTTATGGTTATTCCTTCAATTAAGTTGATACAACGACTCTCGTTACTTTCCAGTGATTGTCTACTCCCTAGCAATCCTGGTTACCACCTTATGATGAGTTCTCTCTTATAATCTTGAAGAATTAGCACGACTGAGTATAATTTCATATACTGCAATTAAATTATGAATTGTTTCCTTGTTATTCGGTTGAGCTTTTACATAAGAGATGGTATTTCACAAAATTAAACGAAAAATGACTATAGTAATGTTCAAAAAACAATGCTATATTGATACTAAAGACAAGACTTTTAATAGTGATATATAAAAGCTTAATCTTCTGCGGATATGGAAACGTGAATATCGTAAGAGGTGAAACATCTTTGGGGGGACGTCGAACATCACTGCACAATAGAGAGGGACGGAAAAGCTCGACGGTGCGAAGGGTTGACGCCTAATGTAGCGTGCAAGATAGATGGGTAACCACAGTGAAAGTTAATTCGCGTTTTCACTCCGCCGACATTTCGGACCGTTTGAGACGCGGAATAATGGTCAGAATATTTCCTATAACGACGTCTGTATCGATTCCTTGTAAGATACGTAAAGCTCACGCTCGTAAACCGATTCTCAGTCCCCCTTTTGAATGTTTCTAGTGTAATAAACAAGAGAAAAATAAATAAAATTACCATAAAAGGGCATCCATTATGGATTACGAAAGGCAATGTTGGCAGTGATAATATGTCTACACTTTTTCTTGGTCTTAAGATTGTGTTATAAAGAATATGAATGCAATTTCTCATAATGGTTTCATAAGACGATCTTTTCTGTCGCCTATCTTAGACACATTTCTGATAGTTTAGGAAATAAGTTTGTAAAACTATACCGGCAAACATGTCATTCGTATTTGACGTCCATTACGTCTACTTTCTCCCTGCGAAGGCAAGAAGATAGCAAACTTTCTACACTCGAATTTTTCATGAAAAATTGAGTTTTGAAAGACTTCCAATCCGTTTCAGAGAAAAAGGTTGCAATGATCTTCACATCTTCCTTTCTGAAAAACCTATTGCGAAAGGCTATACATTGTTCTTAGGTTTAAATATTTTAAGATTAAATCAGTTTTCTTCATGTATCTTGGATCCATTTCTATTTGTATGCAAAATAGTTAACTTTACACCATTGACTAAATTACGCGCCAAGTGCGATAATGTAGTTTTAAGCGAATAGTAAAATGACGACTTTTCAAGCACTTAAGCAAGTAGCGTTTAAGTCTCCTAACGACCGTGACAGAATCGCTCATTTATCTCGCTCACAGAATCCAAGGAAGAGCCTTAAAGAAGTTTAGTTCACCTGCGATACCACGCCGGAAGTCATTCGTTCGTTCAAGGAAATAAAACTACCAAGCAGAATCTCGTTACGAGCTAATTTTTCTTTTCCACTTTTTCTTACAATTTTTTTTTGTTTTAGACCCAAATTTAAAAAAGAAAAAACTAGTTGTTACTTGTCGATGACACTTAAATCAATAGAAAAAAATGGTCTATAAAGTTTCTTAAAGCCCTGAAAAGCTGTCGACACCCTGGGGGGGTAACATTGTCCCTTTTAACAAGGGGAAACATTTCCATTCAAAACTTTGAAACTTAGCGTCCGTTGTGGGTGTATGGTGTAAATAGAATTTGAGATAAAAGAATAGAGTTGCAAAACAGAGAAAAGGAAATGGAAAAAGTCTTAAAAGAAGAGGAGGAAGATCTTAAGTCGGCTTTTCATTCCTGTTTATAAACTATATACACATTCGGCAACAAAGATTCTCCTTCTGTGGCAGCGAGGGTGCTGGGTGGAAAGTCCATGGGGCAGTTCAATGACGTTCTACAAAAGAGACCGGAAATAAAATGAAATCCGGACTCGAGTCTGCCTAGAAAGCCAACCGAAGGAGCAACCAAGCTTCACTAACGTTTTCTAAGCTATTGTCAATCCATGTTTCCAACTATAACTTCCCTTCTGGAGAACTTCTAAGATCCTATTGAGGTTTAGTGCACACGACACAAACAGTAAACATTGTTCAGAAATCCTATTGGAAATCTCCAAAGTACTCTTTACTTTTGTGTTTCTGTATTTTCTTTTCCAATTAATCATAATGATGTCACTTTCGTAAAAATGAATGAATTTAAATCCTTGACTTACATTCTATTTGATGGCAGCAATTTCGAGAAGCAAGTCAGACTAACAATAAGTAAGATTGGACGAACTTTACGACAGAACTAGTTCTGCGAAATGCTTTACCGACTTTGACGAGAACCTAGTACAGTAGTACATACATTTTGTATCTAAAGATCTTTTCAAGATTTTTGAATTTCGTATCTCTAACAGAAAAATTGCGTCCTTTGCTATATCGAATGTCTGCACTTGCCCGAAAATGGAATAGACTTCTATTCCGTATATTTTCTCTATATTTAGATTCCGCTCCTTTTACATATGGAAAACGAATTGCAAACATACGCGCACACAACAATCGTGATTCGAGTTTTCTTGAATGTGACGCTGTTTGCTTCTTTTCGCCTCTTGATGCGAAGTGGGGAGAAGACGTCTTTCCAGCTTAAAGCTTCGACATCATGGTTCACTTTTCCATCTTTCCATCCTCCGCGATGCAAACGGGAAGCACTGGATAAAGTAAACAAACTTTTTAGCATGAAAAGCAAGTGATGCGAGTCATATAAACAGTGTTGTAATAAAGACGCCTTTGCTTACGGTATCATTATGGTAATTTCTTAATAAAGCCAGTAAACTTCAGTCGTCCAGAGAGGAATTGTTCTCTGAATCGCGAAACTCTCAGCCCCGATTATAATCAAATGCAAAGATAAATATTAGTCTGTTTTTGTTTTAAAGAGCAAGGCACGTTGGAAAATAATTTCAATTGGTCTGGGGGTGGATTGTGGAACTTTTCCAAACTAATCTTACAAACCCCTTATTCCACCCCCTTTTCCAACTTCCTCTTTTAAAAACCTCTTATCTCAGCTCGTTTACAACAGGACGAATATCGTATAAAGAAATCGTCCCTAGTATCGTAACATTAATTTCACAAAGCGAACCCTCACGATAACATCCTGCGACCAATGGCATACATTGACTATTCCAAGGGTAAAGTATCTTCTTCTATCCGTTATCCTCCGGTTACGCACCTGAATGCATCTTCCTCACGAGCAATCTCACTATGTTGACCCTTACTCTTCTATCTACTACCCCTTGTCCCACCATCTGACCAAACCGCGGTGCGAAAACCACAAGCCTCGTTTTTGCTTGCTGGGTTATTTATTGCCTCAATTAGTCATGCGACAAAAGACGCGTTAGCTTCCATTCCGCATGCGAAGCGCTCTGCTTCGCTGCCCCCTAACAATGGGCCGAATTACGTCAGCTTAGTAATCTTGTCGTTGGGTGAAACCAAGTTATCGCGATAACCGCAAAGTATCTTTTGATATCATTTTTGCTGAAATCACTGCACCCTTAAATCGTTCTTACGTGAAAACAAAGTAAATAGAAAGTACTCGAGAAACATTAAATTTTTTAGGATGGTGTATTATTATTGCCATTATAATATATGTTCAACGAGATTTTATTCGGTAGAAAAACTCTGAGCTTAATTTGATTGAACTGTTAGAAATTATTGTCCTGAGAATCTGAAAAAACAAAAACTGATAATAAGACAAATTAATTTGACACAGAGGAAGAATAGAACAGAAAAAACGAGAGAAAAGGTGGACTGAAAGTTGCATAATCGACCGAGAGAGGCGGTACCAAGTCGAACGAATAAAACTTCGCTAAGTGAATCGAGTGAATAGAGACCAAATGAAAGAACGTTGAACAACTAAATCCAAGCTGAAAACTTTCTCACTTTCTGAAACTGCAGCTTCTCATGGATTCTTCCCGCGTCCTTGAGTCTTCGACAGGGACATGTGATTCAAAGATGTAGAAAATGTGCAGTAGGAAACTTTTCCCAGTGAATATTTAAAATTTAATCATACCAAAATCAAGGTGTGGGGTTTCATTTTTGGCACTTGTTTTTCTTCGGAAATTCGAATTCCTAATTTTTTCAAAGAGGTCTATAATTTTTTCGACAGAGAGTTTGCTAAAGTATTTTCCCACAGCCGAAAATCATAAACAGACATTCTTCCTGACATATTATGAAGCATACAACTCGTGCGTATGAGTTTGCCAGTCGGAAAGTATCATGCAGAGATAATAAAACGGCGCGTTGTTGCACGCCGGAGATTTTAAAGGTTTTCAAGTGCAGACCACAGGAAGGCAAGAAAGGTGGAGCTGGTTATATTTAGTGGCAGTGGACTACACCCGCTGTCCGCCCAATATTAACTCCAGCCATAATACGCTAAATTCCTACCACCATCCTCCAGACTCACTCTCCTTTCGTTAAAGTCTCTAAATTTCATTAATGTCACATTCTTAATTGTGTATACATATATATGTATAGTGTGAAAATTACCTTTTATTAAGGCAATAAAAAACATTGGGAGGCATGTCATCATTTTTTTACCTTCGAGGCCATATAATGCTTTTCAGGCAATCAATTACAAAATTTAGGGACAAATTTTCTTTTTCTTTTTTACTAGACTTTCTAAACTACTTTTCTATCCTCTTTTTTCCACCCTTTTTTTAACTCTCTCTTCGAACCGCCTTTTTCTCCCTGCTTTTCGAGTCCTTTTCCAGACACTTTCCACCCTCGTTTTCTCGGACATCGTTTTCAATCACATTTTTCAAATCTTTGTCCAATTCTATTTTCTCGTTCCTTTTTCTGCCAAATAAATTAAAACGTCAAATAGTTAAAAAAAAATTTTTTCTAAGAAACATTTACTATGAACTCGTATGTAACGTGGATGTGAGGACTAAACGTGTATGTTTTGATTTTAGAGCGAATAACTATATTCCCTTTTTCGGTATCTCGGTTAGATATCGAGACTTAAATCGACGTGCATGCTTTCTGAAAAGAATGACTCGTAATGCAATGCGATTGGGTGAAATTGTTCCGTGCAAATGGCAACTCTTATGGCATGGAATGCCGCTTCAGTTATATTGCTACTGGAGAGAAATCACGCGAGAGGTAGAAGCAACATACTACCTTCTCTACTTCCGGAATCCTCGCGAAGTAGTACACTTGGAAAATTTTTCCATCAAAATGAGAACAGCTTTCAGTGGCAGAAGAAAATTAAGACCATTTCCAGCAAAACAGAAAAAGGTACACAGGTCTTATAAGCAATGCGTTTATTCTCATTTTTATAGATATACAATTTGCGTGATTAAAAATTCCCTCTTCACCACTTTAGCAAGGGATGCTTTATTGCTCGTACAATAAATGCATCGCTAAGAATCTTGAAATAAGGAAAAAAGTTTCTTCCAGTTAGTACCTCTCTATATTTCATCCACAATGCTTGTCTACACCTCTCATTTACACTCACCCTCTATTCTTGAGGGCATGCCGGTAAAAATGAAATTTACGGGTTACTGTAAGCTGTAAACGGCCAGAAGTTTCCAAGACGACTGTTCCTCTTTCCGGTGGTAGTACGCTGCACATTACGGCGACCGACTGTTCAGCTTTTTGCTAAGCTTGCAACTTTTCTTGAACCTGCGTTGCATAAAGAGAGCCACGTGTTTTGAATCACGTCTGAAATCTCTTGTTCAAGGAACTTAATTTTTCTGTTTCTCTCTCTCCTCCGAAAGTACGTGCTGCTCTTTTCCTCACGGAATATTTTAACTATATTAATCTTTTCTTAGGAGGATTGATTTTGTAATTTTCGATTTTACAATAATTCTTCACCAAATGAAATTTTCATGATGAAGCGTCAAATTTACCATTTCGAAATTCACAGCGGCACTGCTTTACGTTTGCCAATGGTTTACATTAGCCGCAGGATCTGGCTCGTTTAATAACGCGATAACATATCAATTTCACGCAAAAGCTGTCCCGAAAGCTCGAGGAAGGCCCACTGTGATGGCGGCTTGTGCTGGGAAACTGGCGCTACCGCACGCCAGTGTGGAAAATGACCCCGGATAATTAATGCCGAGCAGCGATCGCCTGGGATGATTAATGGCGGTGGTGGTAGCGGCTGCCTCAGTACTAGCATCGTAATAACGTTAGCGCCGCGAATTAAAGTGTTTACGCGTCCCTCGTTTTCCTTTTGGCAAGTATATCCACCTCGCATCTCTCACCCTAATTTTTATTTGAATCTTTTCTCATAATTTGTATCTTTCAAATCTAATGTACGATTTTATTATTCTTCAAAAAATATGATTAATAGCTGTATGGAAAAAACTGCTGTATTTAAAAAACAGCTCTCTCAGTCTACAGAAATTATTGACAAAGTACTGTTGGAAACTTGAGAAGGTAAAAAATGTAAGAGGCTGACAAAGATCCAGGTTCTTACCAAAGGAATTGCATCAATCTATTCATGGATTCTCGATTTTTCTGTGGCACCCACTAATCTGTATAATTACTCATTAGTATAGTTGCTATCCTCCCTCATGTTTCAACTTCCTACCGCAACTTAACGGTAAATAGTTCCTCGAACTTCCTCGGCCAGGGAATTATAGTGACTGAACTCGAGCGTTTCTATTCCCAGAGCTCAACATCTCTACTTTCATCCATTATTCCCGCCACTGGGAAGTATCGTTTTACGTATTACACATACGTGCTGAACATACTTGCAACTTACATCCCAAATACTCAACATCTTTAGAAATGTCTCAGGAAAATTTCTTCCTTACGACTACTGCAGACCAAATTTTGTAAAACAAGCAAGAAATTGTTTTTAAGAAATTTCAAAAAAGGCAAAAGTTATTCTAATAAAATGTCTGTATTGAATTATTGATATCTCTGGCATAAACCGAAAAGTAATAAAGACGTCGTAGTTGCAATAAGGGTACAGACGTCTTATTTTAGGTTTATGAGCAATGCGATCCTTTATTACATTCAATAAGCCTTCATTGCCTTCAGTTGCCCAGAATTATTGTTCTTCGTATTTCATACGCTTCACTGAGCAGCTATAAAAATGTAATTAAACCATTAATTCAAGAAACAAGTCTCCTTGTTATATGAAATTCTTGCATTTGTACCGGTGATCCAGGAAGTAAAAATGAAAGTATATTCTGTAAGGATTTAGGGTGTAGATTTTGGTATACGTTTCCCGTACAATAAATTTTCGACTGTTAGACACAATATTAATACAAATGAAAAATGTCGGGCAATATGTTTTAAATTTTTGAGCCATCAATCATCCACCTAAATATAATTTTTTTCATGTTCTCTTCATTTCAGCCTTGTGTGCTTCACGCCAGCACCATTCCCAATATTTTGAACGAATTAATTTTCACTCGTACATGATTTGAAAGAAATTTAAATAGTAAATTGCTTTAGATTTCCATAAATGGATATACTCTTTGATAATGGTCTGAACTCAACATTTCATATGAATTTATGATTTAGAAGAGGTTTAATTTAAAAAAATAGTGCAGGTGAATGTTCGATATGCAAGTATTTTTGGATAACCTGCGTTAGTTGTGCGAGAGCCGCGATACATCGTAAGTACAAAAATTCCATTGGTTCGTTGGTCCGGAACGATCCCATGTGGGTCATTAGTCATCCAGCGGGGTTGCGGGTAAAAACTAGCTTACGTACGAATGAATATGTAGGGTTTTGCACGTCCGACGGGGCTACTAAAAATTCCAAGGATTTAATTTTCACTCGGGGAACGCGATATCGACGTGCAATGAAACTAGTGAATGTCAAAGCTCAACAGAAATTTAGAGTGGAGATTTCAATTTAGAGGGCTTTTAAAGCTCACCTATGTCGCCTCAAACGTTTGACAATAAAATTAAAAATACCTTACTAGAGATTCTGCATTCTATTCTTTCTCGCTAAATAGGAACGAGACAAAGTCCACTAATTCATTCAGTGAAAAGTTAACTCATAGAGGCCTTGCATAAAACATCAGAGGCCAATTATACGGTGATTTATACCCCTTCATTAGTGCCTTTTTCTGATTTTCTCTAGTAGATTGTCTATAGTATTGCTCTACTTTGTTGCACTAGGCTGGGCCCCCTTACCCCCTTTTTGGTGAAATATTTTGATATGGTCAAAAAATCTTGCAAAATCATTAGAGATCTTTTAAAATTCTATAATATTCTTTTGAAATCTCTTAAAATTCCGTAAAATGTCTTGAACTCTTCTTAATAATCGCATAATATCAAATAATTCAATTTGACTTGTTTCTGACGTTCGATTTTTCTCCCAGACTTTTTTTTTGTTATTTTTTGGTAGAGAACTTTCCGGTAGTTAATTTAACAGTTCCCTTATGCAAGCGCCGTCATTGTTCATCCTGTAGCATTGTGGATGTTGCGATCGGTAATAAACTGCAATTCTCCGAGGAACACGGTACCTCGTCGCTTATACGTGGTTTAGGGCGCATTTACAGTATGCTTTGCGGGTCCTGGAAATTCGCAGGCTGGCCTTGCGGTATCGGATGTCACCAGGGATTCGTCGCTGGAAAGTTTATCACGAGATCGTCTTCTTGTGCATTTGTACGCCTAGCTGGACTCGCGTGTTCTTCGGGGATCGACGTTGGGCTGAATGCAGAAAAACAAGGAAAAAGAGAGAATATGGCGGTTTCGGACTTCCAAGATTTAGTTGACACGCGAGACAAACGGTAGGAGCGGGAGATTTAAAATTCCTCGAGACAACGTATGCTGAACACTTTAAACATGCAAAGATTTAAAGATTTGAGGATCACGAGTACTCAGATCGCCATCTTGATTTCTCGTGCCAGAAGAGGTCATCGTAATTCTTTCATCAAAACATTTCGTGACGATAAATTCCATCTGGGTGTAAAACTATCCAATTCTTGGCACCTGTCAAGTTTAAGATTCTTCTTTTATTTTCACTCTCTTAAATATCTGGATCTGGTCATTATGACTGAAGTAGAAATCCACTTCTTGAATGATTTTAGATGGACTGAGAATGAGATTTTTGGAATGAGATTTCGTTCATTTTTCAAATCTTAATTCGGGACTTCTGGGTGCAGCAGACGAATGTTTTTCGTGGAAGCAGTCATGCTCATTGAGATGATCCTGTAATAACAACTAATGATGTTATTTCTGTTCTGCTCGTTGCAGGATGTTATCGAGTTTCTCCGACGATTATGCCCTACACGAATTTTAACTTCCCCTCTATCTGCTCGGGTGCGGCGAGCATTGTGGCACGATGACAAATTACCCCGTGCAAGACATAAATAAAAAATGTGGATCCCCACCTCCTCAGCTCCTTGATGTAATGTCCTGCCCGCGAGCACACCGAAGAACGATCAATCACTGGACAATATTTATTTATACGAAACGCGACTGGATGGAGGGAGAGATGAGGTTAGGTACCCGTTCATCGGTCATGGAGGGGCCAAGGGGCGAGGATTAGTATTGTCGAGCGATGAATTGCGGTTTTGATCAGAACGGGAGATAGATTTACAGTGAGGGACGAAGAAACATTCTGTTAAAGCGCGAGTCCTTGAATTACAATCCAGTCACGTGACCAGCTCCCAATGTCACACGAAGATTGAATAAACAGAGATTTATTAACTGTAGTTTGTCTAAAAGTGTATATTTCACATGAAGATTATTTTCATATTTACATTACTTGTTCTCGTTTTTATTTAAACAAATCAATTTAAATTATGGACATTTTTTCCGTATTAATTAAATTATTAAGGGATATATTGCGTTCAACAAACTTCATACATATTTATTTTATTTTCAAGATTTAAACATGTCTCAAACTTGAGAATTATTCAAGAATGCTTTTCCGTTTTCTGACAGTTTAAGCTTTCATTTTCAAGACAGCTGACTGCCACCTCATGCTCCTTCTCATTCTCATACCCTTCCTCAGCTGTATTAATAATGTTAGGAATTTCATTAGAGTTATACAGAATACCAAAATGTCTGCACCGATTTAGCTGCGAGTTAGAAAGTATGCATAACATTCAGCCGAAACTAATTATACTAAATATGACAATGACATTCATAAATACCTAGTTATTAATAGTCGTGAATTGAAATTTTTATCCAGCGAATTTTACACAAAACAACGTTTATATTTTATATAATTATACTTCGTTGGAGTTATTATAATCAGTGCAACAATGTTGTACTACTAAACATTACATATTTCCGGCAATTATACAAATTGGAAACTATAATTTGCCTCCGGCGACGATGCTTTTGATAATAAATGATATAGAGAATTAATTTACGATCTACGGATAATTATGAACAATTCGAAACTCTCGTATCGCTCGTGAATGTTCTGCATTTAGTTACATGTATATCATTTTAGTGACTTTCGTCACAGATCATTTATATTAGGTATCAAACGTTTATTCATTAACAAGCAAGCAAAAACAGTTACTTTATTTTAAAAAATGATAATAAAATACTTTTATGAAATAGAATCTTAGACTCAATTTTCGAGTATCTGGTAAATGTGGAGGATTGAGATGGTTTTGGTAACTCTGCTATTTGAGGAGCATCCTATCCACATATCGATTCCTCTTATCTAATAGGCATATCTGGAATAGTTAGTTAGTACCTGGGTGACACAGTGGATCCCCTTTAGGGCCATTTAGTGGTAACTCACCGTAACCAGCAGCACATTCGACCTCTCGAAATCTGAGTAGCTTGGATGAACACTGATCGATGACAAGGAGTTTCAATTCCACTCAATCCGCACCACCTTAACTGTTTTTTGGAAATCATTGTCTATGACAAGTAATCAATTGAAAAAATGATGGATGAAAATATCATAAATGCATATAATTTAGATAGGCACTGATTGATGAATCGAAATTATATATACGTCAACAAAACTTTCGATTTGATAGTAAAGTAACCTGCCTCGCAAAGATAAGAATTCATTATATTTGCAGACGAGGAAAAATGGTTCATGGGTCTAGACAAAGAGGTCATCGATCACTCTCGTCAAGTTAAATAGAGAATATTCTTGGATACTTATCTGTTAACTTCTATAAACAGCTGGAGGTACCTATACTGATTATAATTGTTAATGTGAAGTGAAAGAATACAATTTTGAATATATAAAATGCAAATCGATTGGAGGGGGTTGAATAAATTTTCCTCTCTATAAAACACTTGTTTATCTCAAAAGGTGGAATGTAATCTTCCTGTGGGAAAAAGCCCTCCTGATTTATGTGACCTTGAAACTTTAAAACTCTGACTTTCCCTTTTCTTTGCATGAGGAAGACAGTTTAGATTTATGTCTGCAGTTAGAAGGTACTAAAACTTAATGCCGATTTTTTATAATAGTTAATGACTACTTGTGTGGAATTTTACCTAGTTACGTAAAGAACAAGGCATTTTTTTTAAGAACACTCTCTATCTAAATAAATGCTAAAGGTGGTATAAATTGCATAAATAAATCAAACAAGCTTGATAAGTTTAATCCTGAAGGATTGAGTGCAGAGTATGCTAGAAGCTCGGAGATGAATTGGTGGACTAGAACGGACAATTCTGACCAACCCCTTTCACCTGAACACACTGGTAGTTTTCCTTTGATTCAACTATTTCATCCTATTTGCACTACCTTTGACTCGTTTGACGAGACCTTTACGCAAAACGGTTGAATCAATCTTGACAAATGTTTGACGTCTGACGAACAAATCTTTTGAGCATTTCAGAGCTTCCATTCGCAATGAAGCTAAGAAATTTCTAACTAGAATTAGTAAAATGGTAAACTGATTAGTTGAATTTCACTGAGAAAAATATTTTTTACTGTGGACGTACTTATTTTGGAGATACCATTCGAAGAATGAATCGAACGTTGTGCCGAACATAGGGAGGAAATGTGATAGAAAAAGTGAACGACAGGTCGAAACAGAGGGAAAGAAAGAAAGACGAATCAAACGTAAGAAGAGGAGAAGACAAGAATGTTGATTGGCCTCAAATTGAATCTCGTCCATTTATCACTCTTCCTTGCCATCCTCTGGCAACTCTCGTCGAATGTAGCAAACAAAAATCGGAACAACTCGTTCGCTGGGCTTTCTGTAAGCGTTCTAAAGTTCGACTCGACGACATGGTAACTTCTTGCTAAAGACTCTTTCACACAACCATTCCGTAGTCAAGCACTAATGTCAAAATTTTTTTCTCCTAATGGCGACTCTCGCCGTTTTAGCGGTGTATAAAATTAATTAACAATTCGGGAGCGACGAGAAACTCCCGAGACCAAGTCGTGGCACGACTTCGAGGCAAAGACGATCGATGAACTTCCAGATAGGGAAACATGTACCACAAAAAACAGAAATTTGATTAAAACTAATGAAAATATTTTTCTTTTTGTTGCAGGTGAGTCCTTATCAATTATCTTGTACACCATTCAAAGGTTGTGAGTATGAAAAAGTAAATTATTTATAACGCTGATATTTTTCGATTTAATAAAATTTCTCTTGGCCAAAGTCTCTATAATGATCCATTTTCCTCCGTCACATTTTCTAATTCATTTATCAAACTGTCACAAAAGTTTGGACGTCTACAAAAAAAGCTATTCACATTCGCATAGAAAGTATACCTCAAACTTGGGAATTATGTTTTCTCATTGGCGGATTCCGGGAAAAATAAAAAGAAAAAAGACGAACAGTGAGGGAGGTAATAGACTGGGTCATTGTAAGAGATGGTAAGGAGGAAAGCAACCTAGCATTATGTAAATTCATAATCTTTTCACGTGAAAGTGACGGAAGAGATATGGGTTTACTGCAGTAGATGCAGTAGATTGAATATAAAATGGGATAGTGAATTTCACGATAATTTACAACATTTCGTCAATGAAACGTCTTCAATTTTTAACCTGTAGTAACTTTAAGATCCAATAAAGTTCAAGTCAGGTAGGCTACAGTTATAAAAAGAACATAAAAAGAAGTTCCAAGTTGATTATAGCACACGATAATAAATCGCTTCTCACAGTACTCAAAATCGTCACTCCATGAATTAGCATTTGATTGCAATACATTTGTGCAATGAAACTATAATTTTTAGTGCAAGATGATCATCCAGTTTCTGGAGCGAAGAAGCATTTAATCTTCTACTTTATCGGTGGCATTTGACCAACAAACATAAGGCAAGGTGCCTTCCTGGAGCAATTAGTCGGCAATCAATAAACCTAAAAATGTTGCATTTAATGATAGACTTCTTAGAAATACGGTCTCGAAACTGTAGATTATATTGCGACAGGATAATTGACCAGGACAGGCAACTGACCATTATAATTGCAGAGCGCACGAGTCATCGAAAAATTGAAGTGCAATTCGTTCATTGACACGTTAGTAATTTTTAATAGTTGCCTTTTTTAGCCCTTGGCAGAATACTTAGAAATCTTTCGAAACTATTTTCAATAGGTCAACTATTAAATTCATTTTTGAAATAAAAATATGGGATAGTCATAATATATATAGAAGGAGAAGGCGGATATTTCCCAATAGAGCTGTAAACGCGTTTTAATACGAGAGGGTGCGAATTGGGTCCGATTTCTTGCGATCGGAATCTAAATTGCGTGAGAGTTCTTCGTCTAAGAGTAAGAGCGTTAGACGGAACTCTATCTAACTTCGGAAATTAGAACTATTTTAGTGACGATAAAACCGTCCACCGACGGAAATTTCGAACGTAGTTTCAAAGTCGTAAACCGTGCGAAATAAAATGGTTTCTTTAAAACGAAAAGCTTGCTTTAAATTCCTATTACTTGAATTGTTTATTACATCACGGAAAAATACTTTTTATTGATATATTTGCCAACTCCATAAAGACTGATCCAATTCAAAACTGGTTGCGTGAAAAATAGAAGAGTTTTCTAATTACAGAATTCAGAGCCCTTAATACTCTAGATTTTAGTGCCGAAAATATGCAGAAAAAGGGGATGACTGCATCGGTGGCAGCATTTATCGAACACGAACCGAGCTGCCGACGTTTTTTTGTCCGCCACGAGCAAGTCACCACTTTTTTTCTTAGTTGGACCGCTATTAAATCATATCAGGTTCAGCTGGCAATTATTTAGGTATTAGCACTCTTCCTATCAACCCCGCATTCTTCATCCCACTCCACGAAATCACTCCACTCGGGTTAAAGTAGTAATTTTTGTTCGAATTACGGTAGGTTTTTAGGACGAGAATAAAATTTCAGATCGCACTTTACTAATTGTATAATTACATACTACAAATACAGCTAAGAATTTTGTATCAGATCAAGACGCTCAGATGTCACCTATCAGAAACAATTTCTTAATATAAAGCATTTGCGAAAGCCCCATTACTATGATTGATTAAGGAATAATTTATAGACTTATGCAAATCAGTACCTTGACACGTTGAACATATGTTATTTTCCAATCCATTAAGGAAACTATTTATCATTGGTGTCAATCTGGATTTGACATTTTGATATAATTTCCAATACCCTGATAACTTCCTTAAATTAATTATTTAATCGAGATGTGTTTCTTGAAAAATGTGAAAAAGCTCGGGATAGTTTTAACAATTTTCTGAAATTCTGATTCATCGCGATAGCAATATCGTCTCAAATGGATTCCCATAAAATACATTTTATGTATGTTGATCGAGACCTTTGCTAAGGAAGATTCACCAAACTCTTATAAAAGGTGCATTCTTAAATAGCCTGCTATAAAATCATGCAGATATCTGCAATAAAGTTATCAGAAAGGGTCACGGTATTAAAATTGAGACAATGAGTTCAACAGATTTATGGCTGCAATAAAATTATCGGATATTATAGATGCTCTATAAAACTTTATATGTATTGTCATATAATTTTCTCCCTTAAAATTTAAGGAGAAGCTTTAAGATCAAACGTCATAAAAGTCTTACATATTCCTTTCTAAGATGCAGATTTCTCTAAACACGAAAGCAACATTTATTTTTGCGATGTAATATCCTCCTCACGTAATACAACATAGTGGAATGACACTTATGACACATATGCTTGCCATTTCGTAAAGTCACACGTGACATGACATGAAACTGTGAAGTCACATCTAACTAAAGTCCCTATCCAGAATTAGTAGGAATGTTTATTAAAGCAAAAATAAATAACTTGGTACTATTTACATACAAAGTTCTTACTAATTCTTCAGGTTTCGACTTTAGTTATAATCTATACACGTAAATATTCTTTAGTAGAGTAACTATTGCCGGCATCGACGGTGACAGGCAGCGAAAACTCTGGTCATAAAAATGTCATGGTAAGAAATGTTAGTCAGGACGGTAAGCACGAGATGGCTTAGTTTATAGTTTAAATGTGTACTGTAGGTGTGCATCACCTTCTTCTTCGTTTATATCGGTAAGGTGTGGGTGGAACGATCAGCGAAGGCGGCAGTAGCTAACCTCGTTTACACGTAAATTCAGATAAAGCTGCTCTCTGCGAAGCTGCCGGGTTTACTGATCAATTGACTAGCAAAATATCCACGATGCTCAAATCAAAAGAAAGATACCAAAAAACAATAATGGTTTATACCATCAGTTCTTAAATTCATGATTGTCACATGTATTGAGAGAAGCATTCAATTTCAATTACTTCCATTTACGGGACGTGACACATAACATCACAGTTCTAGCATAGATGTGGAAGAATAATCATGATCGAACTGCTGATAATTAATTTTATTAAATATTTAAGGCGACTAATATACATGAAGGATTATATATTAGAATCTATTTAATTCAACTGAATGAACTCTACCTTATACTTTTTCTGGCGTTGCAAGAATCAGTTTCAGAAGATGCATATCTGGAATATCGGAAATCGTTTCGTCAGAAAGAGCAAGCGCTTACAATGTTCATGCAAACGAAGTGAACTTGACCACTGTTGGTCGATGCATCATCGTTTCCTACTTGACTTATATTGTCCTCTCGAAAACCGGAGGAAAATGATGACCTAGTAAACCTCGTTTGCCTATTTCCTTCCTCTGCAAGATTAATCCTCGATATCGATTCGTGAATTCGTAATGCTTTGCTCTTTTCGTTGAATTCAGTGGCTAAATTATATTAATCAAACTGTTACCTTTGACTAAAATTAATTATTACTCATTAATACTTAATATTATCAAGTATTCAACTTCAAATGAAATACAGTGAATTATTCATACACAATTGAGTTTGAAAGGGTACGTTGAACCAGATTTACTGTCGCTTTAATATCAGGAATACTATACATATTTAACTACTCTATATGTGGAGAGATTCTATTGTGCCCGTTACATAATAATTCAGTTTATTTATTACCACAGTAATTTTCCCATCAATGATTATTAAATACCATATTACGGATATCAGTATGCCAGCATTGACGGATATTTGTATATGATTTCATCAATTATTATGCAAAACGAGAACAACGAAAATGAAAATGCTCCGACGTCAAAAGTTCGTTAGAAAAGTTGCCAGTGGTTGACAAATTTAATTAATTTTGGAATAACAAAGCCTTTATTAACATTGAGGAAAAGACAACGGAAGTTCTGGCAAAGGAGAATTCCAAATGAGATTCAGGGAAGTCTTATGACATGAACCATTTCATTTTATGGCTGGTCATTCTCTTTCGCTCCGTAAGTTTCACTCTAATTTTGGCTCCCTACTGCTTTTCTTTCTGTTAGTCGAGATATCTTCTCTGCTCATCTTAACTTGACGCCCATACGTCACTGAAAGTCTTGCAAAGAAATTCAAACATATCCTTCTTTAGGAAATATTTCCATTTTATATTTTCAGGGTAACAATTTCTGATTTCAATAATGTTTCTCAAAAATCTAAACTTAAAGAGAAGACTGGTAAAAGATTTCTTTTTATCAGAAAATTTTCCAGCCAGGAAATGCTTTCCATTTAAAAAGTATTTGAAAAGTATTTGATATCACTTTTCTCTTTAGATTCATACTCAAGTCAATCGTGCTTGTTTTCATACTTCAGTTGGTAATGCAGTCTTTGATATCGAAATCGATCGGGATGGATGAAGTACGGTTCAGAGTTGCAAAGCTTCGTTGCGAACGAGAAGAAATCTTGAGCTAGAAATAGGTCAATCGATATAGGTGCGATATTGAAAGATGGACGATACCGCATAGCCACTGGTCTTTTGACGAAGATCGGCAATGATAGACGACAGCCAAAAGGTCTTCTTCTTCAAGAAACTCTGCCAGGAAATACTCTTTTGAGATAAATGTCTTTCCACCTCTGTGATGACTACCATGAAAATAATTTATCATTTGCTCTGAATTCTAATGATATAATTCCATCCAAAAATGTGAAAATATTCATCAAGTTCTTTATCGAATCTTAGTACATATTTTATTTTTCGATCTTATTTTCTATTTTAGTTCTTACAATTGCGCCTTTCCTTTCCACTTCTTTCGAATTGCTTTTTTTCTTCTATAACTTCTCAGTTCGAAAATGTATAAAACTTCGATAAAAGATGGAATGCTTTTAAAAAGTGAGAATATAAGATGAACTAAAACGCTGAAGAAATAGATTGTATTTGACTTGGCAATATATAAAATTCGAGGCTCCGGTTGGAACTTGAACATTTTCCTTATAACATTCTCTGATTTTCCGTGAAAGAACGTTTCAAAGATTATTTACAAAACTCGGTTAACAAATGCAAGTAAAGGGCAATGCAATAAAAAGTCGAAAGGCTCTTGTTCTCTACAAGGTAGACTATTACCTGTTACAACTGTATCATAATTCAGACCTCTTACTGTACTGTAAAACAGGTACCTATCACTACTTGTATGTACTTCCACTGAACCATTAACCCTTCTCTTGTCATAGGAGGAAAAAAGAACATAATACTACTGCACAAGTGATAGTATTTCTGACTCAAGTCTGAGCAAACACATGTAGGTACTTAGAGTGAATGTAGCTTTCAGAGTGTCGCTATGATTGACGTGTCGTTAGGCATTTATAGTCTCATAATCTTCCCTCTGTTGAAGTATTCCATGTCAAATATTATAATTTATTCAAACTATATTATAAACGAATAGGAATTTTAATTATCGGTATATTTACCTATAGAGTAGTAGTAATCCTATATTTAAAGAACTATCAATCTTTCGGCTGGTGATATATATTTAATATAAAATATGACAGTTTGAGCAAACATGACATTGGAGGGAAAAGAAAATCTTATGCAATGCAGGACGTGGTGTGCCGCACCGCCTGGATGAAATGCCTCATGTTATATTGGCAAGCAGCGTCCCAGTGGGGCACTAAAATGCAATTCCATGCAGTACGTTTCGGCTTGAAGGTACAACAAACGATCCCACAACGGCGAGATAACAAGGGCAAGGTGGTTTTACCACCTTACCAGTACAAACGTTAACTTCTGATGTCTCGTTGAAGTTCTCAACCTACAAATTAAAGAATCTTTGTACTGATTCATTTCCATTGAAAATAATGCTACACACGATCAGAAAAACCCCTCTTTCTTAAAACTGGGTAGTTTTACAACTACTTTCTACTTTAATTACTTTGGGCAGCCTAAGGATTTATCAAATTGCAAAAGAGAAAGTTAGGAAAAAGCAGCAGGTTGAGCAAATGACGATTGTCACAAAAGCAGGACAGCAGAAGAGTATTTAAAGTATCAGACGGAGGGTCGCTTGATTAAGTAACGAGGGTTAATGTCTATGCAAAGTAAATTGCCGCACGAACGCGACAATGAAGCTGGAAAAACTGAGCTCGATCGAAGAGAAAGAGAGTCAAAGTTGTGAAAAAAAAAGTGTGGAGTGGAAAAGAAGAGAAGAGAGTGATATTACGAAACCAGGAAAAGGTGGCGAGGAACAACCTGGGTACAATTAAATGAAGAGGACACCACCCACCAATAGCACCCAGGATAAGTTCCTTTAGCCAGTGATTAAATTTTAATCTACTTCTAATTAGATTTTTTCCGACACAGCTTAAGAGCATCGTCCCCTGAAGAAAGGGTAAGGAAGCGGAGTCTCTCCCCATCCCCGAAGTGTTATGCTAAAAGGATTTATTTTAATCGAAACTTTTTAACGAGTCGATTGTCGGACAGTTTAATGTCGTTAACACAAGCTTTGCTCAAGTCAGATTGGATTTTTCACAAGTCCATTGTACGTTAAAATTTAAGTAGGTGGCCCCTTTTTGGAATTTCAGTTCTGCAATCGAAAATTGTTCTCGGTTTTTAGTGTCTACCATTGGTTAATATTTAGTTTTATTGATCCTTTGGAATTCATACCTGACACTATTAATTATTTAATCAAAGCAAATATGAAAGTTGAAATATTATCCTTGATATCGAAATAATGCCGAGTCTATAGCTTTTATACAGATATTCAAATGATAATACGAATATAATACTCGTCAAAGTTTTGTTTTAATATAATAATTGTAATACGATAATTATATTTGCTTTTTGGTGAATTTTATTAGAGTACTTATAAATCACATATCATTTGAGGTTTAATCGATTGAAATACGTTTAGAGTATTAAGCGGAAGCTGAGGATTTGAAATAGATGAGCTTGTGTGAAGTTGGACTAAGCCACAGAAATGCGTGCGATAGCCACTGAATCTTTGATGATCGAGGTTGTATGACCAACCCTCTGTTCCAGAGTTTCCCTCGAGAGGACTGAAGTGGAAGCGAACCATTAACGATTAGACAAAAGTACTGAGCAACTAATACTAATCCACCTTATCGTAAAAATTAGGGTTCACTTTGTTAAATGCACTTATTTATGTTAAAATATTCATCACTAAGTTAAATTATTCTACATCCTCTTGCGTAGTACTTCTTTTTAGATAAACGAAGTGTTTATTCGTTCAGCTTTTCTAAAGAATAGCATTAGTAGATTTGGAAAAATTCCCCTTTTCAACGGTTTGCTAACATTTATTGCTGATCATTGCTTGGAGTTGTTAGGAGTTGTTGTGCACAAACTTCTGTCCAGGGCTGCGAAACCCTAGAAATCAGAACTCATTCCTAATCACTGAATCACTCTGAAACCTACAAATCTGAGGGGTGAATTATTAGTAATCCAACTTCTCTGAAGAGGTAACCAGGAACTAAATCCATTGTTTTTCGTTCGATTATGATTGGCTTAGCAGGGTAACTCATAAATCGGTTTCTCATGGGTCTTCTCGCGTTAATCGGTTGGGTGCTGGCAGTTGGCTTCACGTCTAAAAGGCGAGACCGAAGGCTAATCTGAAATTGCTAATTCCGAGTGGCTAATTCAATTAAGAGAATAGTTGGCGTTTCGCTCGTGGCTGCACGGGACGAAAGGGTATTAGAAGCTTTCTTGGTAATGCGGCTAGTTCGAACGGGGGCTGTGCGGGCTAGCAGAATAGAACCGAATTTGCGGTAACTGCTGACCAGCCCAGGCTCGCTTCGGTGACTGCTTGCTGAAATTATCGAGTTTGCAAATCCATCGACCAACAGTTCAAGTATGATCCCACTTTCCCGAGTGGGAAGTTTGACTTCACGAGGCCCTTGTCAGGAATAAGTTTCATGGGAAACAATGAACCAAGAATCTCGTCAATATCGCACTTTACATGTACCACTTTTAATTAGCTTTATGCAGCTATCAGGAATTTTTTGCCTGCCTTTAGCAATCCAGAATTATAATAAATCATTTTAATCTGTAAGGAAAGGTAAATGATTTTAGAATAATGACTGGTTTTGTAAAAATAATTGATAACATTTATTTGAGAAACTATAGAAAAATCAGCACAGTTGAAAATTGCAATTGTGAAGACGCAATTGTGAAAAGATACAAGACATACAAAAAAGTGAGTGAGGTAGGAGTCGAATCATTGCCTTGTAAGACTGCAGTGTCCCTCGGCGGCGTTTTCATGGGATGTAATTACCCACGTTTGTGTGTTTTCACCACAGGACAAGGATTTGAGCGAGAAGAAGTGAGTTCTTTGCGTGGGTGGTCAACGAAGAAGTCGAGAATTCGAGGCGTGAATACATCACAACCCTTGCGTGTAAACAGCCTGCGGCCGATTCGAATTAACTCTCGAGCCAGGAGATACCTGAAGCCACAATAACTAGCGATATGAAAATAAATAAATAAGTAAATAAGAAAGCTGGAATACTCGTGAGACCGCGCCTGGTCATAAAGGGCGCGTTTATTATCCACGATCATAAAATCATTTCGAGGAGAACGGATTGGACACCTTAACGATGCAATTAGAGCTTTGTGCCGAAATAAAGTTTTAGCGTTTGGCACTCGCGAGTGTTGAACACGTTTTTTTCGTTAATTGAGAGTTAATAGCACAATCTTGCTGTGAATAAAAAATATTTTTTATGGCTATCCATTAATGAAGTTAAAATGTATGAGACCAAAATAGATTCGTTAAAATTTAGACCTACGTCTGCATCAGTTTAGAGGCTACTAAATATGTAATGTATTGTCAAATCGAATTTAAATTGTTATGAGATCTTAATATTTCCGTAGAAAAATGAGTATTAAATTTTCACCCTTTTTTTAAGATGCGAAACTTTCAGGAGGATATTTTTCTTCGGGATATTTACCGTATCGTATCGCTACAACTTGAAAAATTCATGGAGTTTGGAGTATGGCGATCTTGCCTCGAGGGTGCAATTTTGCCAAGAAAAGCATGAAGATGCTGCTGATATGAAAGAATTTTTTTCGAAGGGGCACCGAACTTATACCCTTTCTTACGAGCTGGCCGATCGTAACATTTGTCTCTCCATGGATTTGAAAATTGCACATATATTTCCGGTTTGTGAAGTTTCAAAGCACAGAACTTGGTTACGTGTCGCTTTTAGATGTGCAGCCATTTCCTTACAGTGATCGTTAAATGTAGATATCTAGGCAAGAGGCCGAACGTAAACTTTCGTAAGTGCAATGCTATTCAAGCATAGAAAGCACTTGCTGTTACGCGAGTCATATAACACGCACACGAAGGAAAGCCGAAGAAGAATTTTCATTTGGATAAAAGAGGCTATAGAGAAGTAACCGTAACCTGTGCAGATCAATCCTCAGATATACAATTTCTTCGTCTAGACACCTGAGCAATACTTTTTTTTCTTTCATTGGAGGAAGATTTTTTCGCTTCTCTTCTATAAGTTGAAGATGAAAAAAGAATCTGATGCCTAAATTCTTACCATCTAATGTAGTCCCGCGAATTTCAGAATCATCAATCAATTGAGTACTAAGATGTAATCCAGGGAATGAGCAGGCATGTGGTTTCGTGAAACGAGTGGGAAGAGGATTCGAGCAAGGGATTACAAACGATCGAGTGCTGACATTAGTCTCGGTTAGAATCACAGATAAGTCCAATGGGGTTGAAGAAAAATGGCGCAACGAAAGCAAACGTATGCTGAAGGAGATTTGGGAGAGATGTAATGCCGAGAGGTTACATTTAATACTCCATATTAGCATACAAAAATATCCAACAGCACTCAGAGCATATGAAATATAAAAAATTTGCTTCGCTTAAAGTTATCATCTGTACTCCGCATTTCGTTAAATAAGATGACATTAAGTGAGAGTTCGACAACACTCGACCTTCTATTATTGGAAGAACTCTGCAAATAACGTCATAAGATAGGCCATGAGGATGCTCTACTCTTCCTGCTTCTACTCCTACTACTATACTACTACTATACATCTACTACTACTTCTATTACTACTACTGATGCAACCTGTTATATAGTGAGTGTATGAAATATGAGAGAAACCGAAAACGACCGGCGATCTCATACAATAACATCATATCGCTTTTCTGGCGATCCACTCTTCAAGACGGATAAGTAAGAGCCACGGGAACGGGGGCGGAAAAGACGAGGTGAGCTATCGGCTATTCCCGGACATAAATCGACTTCTACTTACCGAATTGCTTCCGAATCGCTCCTTTATGTCTCGTGTTCCCCGCGGTGACGCTGCACTCGACCTTTTCTCGCCTTCGCTTCACTCCAGCTTCAACTCTTTTGCACTTTTTCGTGATGCGAATGCTCTTTGGTTCGAAATTCAAGCCTGTCCATTTCATTCAACTGCCAAAACGAAAATTATCTCCGGACAGGAAACCAAAGAAACATGAAAATGACAGGGAATTTGGTGGAACCGGGACAAATCAGGAAATTGATGAAGTTATTTGTTTTCTTCTCTCTCGATTTGGATTGTGAAAGCACTTAACTCTTCCTATTATATTTTGAGGGATTCTGTGTATACATTATTTGATATGTCTATGTTCTACGGATGTTTTTTATGTTTTGATGAAACGAGGAATGATCTGTAGAGAACGCGATGTTTAATTTGCTGCTGCTGGTAGAACAATACTCGCAATTTTACGGCAGTCCAGTTCCTGCGTCCCCTGCTTTTATTTACTTTCTGTAAATATTGAACCGCTGGCAAACATTGAATCTCCAAATATAAGCATCTCTGGACGATGTTGAAAAAGTTGTAATATAGAGTGCTCTATGTGGACGGTAAAAATCGATAGCTATCCTAGAACTGCCTCTGAACGAATATATAGAACGGAATAACAGAATTTTATGAAGAAAAGAGTAAATATAATAAAATAAATGAATAATTCGTGTGTTCTTCGATATCCAAGATAAAGTAAAATCCTCTGTCGTAAAAAAAAATTGTCCACTAATTCACTTTTAATAAAGAAAATTAAATTGAAACGTAAAAAAAAGTGAAGGAATTTAATAGAAAGCCAATGTTGAGAAAAATTATATTATTACATTAACGAAACTAATTAAATTCTTTTCTGAGTGTACTATAATATTATGGAATGCAGATTGAAAAGTTTTGTCATTCTCTTTCTCACAATTCCGATATCCGTTATTGGAATATGAAATAAGAATTGAAGATCCTCTTTCCATTTGTTTTTTGTTTTAATACTTATTTGATTGGGGATTTTACAAATACAATTAGATTTCTGTTAGAAACCACTAAGCTCCAAACTGTATGAACCTATTTGTTTGAAATTGCTTCAAAGGATGTTTAAATGCTACAGTGATATAGTCCAAAGCTTTAGTCTACTCTGCCTCGAATTGATTGATTTATCTGACATGTAAAACTAGTCGCCCAGAAATTCCCTGTTATGTGCATCCCAAATTCCTAATTGAAATGAAACACTGCTGCTGTCGTGATACTACAGCATTTATTAAATTGGAATTTAATTGTTCAACTCGGTAGCTACATTAACTTGAGCATAGCTCACATTCCTGGAAAAATCTGGCTTCATGGAAATAGCTCTCGTTCTACAGCAATTAGTTCAATCACTCGAAGAATGGTATGCGGCATTGGAAAGCATTCTTGCGCGTAATAATTTGTCCCTTTATTGCATTCTTGTCCTTCAGCTAATATTAGTAAATTTTAATTAGTAATGTCATAGGTAGAATTTTTAATAATATACTAACCACAAGAATGTATTTCTAGAACTCTTTGGTATTATTTGAAATCGTATTTTTCGGAATGACACTTAGGGGAATCAGAGAAAAGATAAATTGAGTATCCCTCTTTTCCCGCTAAACCTTTTCCTATATCGTTAATACGACTGCGTATCCAGACTCGAGAACTTCACGAGTAGTTAACCGACGAATAGGTTTCCCAGTGTAATGGCGAGTGGCGAATTCTATAAGGCGATAGTGTGTTGTTCTGTCTTATCTTATCTCCGTAGAATAGGAACTTGGGTCGGACCCGATGTTTTGCTCGTGTTCCAAGCCATTTGTGCGGTAACTGCTTAAATTAGGAGTCGAGCACGAATCCGAGAAGAAAAATGCCAAACCTATCCATTGACACAAGTGAGAGTCGACCTTATATCATCTACGACTTTTTTTTATGATCTCATATAGAAAGTCAGCGAGATGTGATATAAAATCCCTTAAGCTTGATAAAAAAGAATTTCTGAAGGGTCACTAGAGTTAATTATAAAGAGATGATGCGTTGCTATCTCACGAAAGCCCACCTCGGTTTTTTCGTAGAATTTCACCAATGGTCGAGAGAGCTCTAGGTGAAAAAACAGGGTGACGAGAGAACGGAAGAACTTAGCCCCAGACTGCGAACGAATTTCATTAAGGGACCAACTCCAACGTCCAAAAAAAAAAAAGAATCGCAAGGACGGTCTCTTCTTCCTCCGACACGAAAGCGGAGAGTACTTAAGGACCAACGAATTTAAACCGAGAAAACGTACGAGTCTTCTGGAAGTAAAGAGAACTATATTTGCGAATGCTCAGCAAAATGGAACGGAGGTTTAGTTTCTATAATGTACAGATATTTTCTGTGAAATTTTAAAGGTTTTGATAATTTTTGCAACTGTTGGCGGTTTCCTTATATAACTGATAAGAAAGATATCCTTCCAGGAATATAAAAATGAATCTATGGATCGTAAAATATGACATACGTCATCGCTATATGATAGCCGTAAAATATTATTGGCATTTTAGACTTTCATGGAAGATGGTTGCGCATATAATAGTGGAAATACGATTCTTCGATAATTCAGAGAATTCTAAATCAACTATCTGTGGTAGGGTAGAAAAGAAGTTGATTACTTTCATTAGAGGAGCGAATATATACAATTCTGAGAGAGTATTTTCTGTTTAGAGAATATGTAGCAAAGGATGTCAAATTGTCTCTTCGGGAGTCTTCAGGCTTAATAAACGTACTGGAGCGGATAGATTGTACAGCCGGTGAGAATTCTGCGAGATCTCGGTAATGCGACTCCATATCATGGGTCTGCTCGCTAGTCAATATCGAAACTCTCCCAGGGGTAACTCCTCTGTGACTCAAAGCAACGGGACCAATCCCTGCTTAACCACCTAAGTCATAAACGCCAACTTTGAGAAGCAAAAGCTCCGGGGATTACGCTTCACTGTATCAACTAGCAATCTCAATGAAACGTTAACATAGATTATTGTTTAACACAATTAAACCTTTAGCAAATCTTCTCATCCCCTTTTACAATCTCCATTTTCGAACTCCCTTGTGTATCACACTTTTTCAATCTTTTTTCCATTTTTTATGCCCTCTTTTCCAATTTTGGGTAATGTAGGTATAATTAAAGTGGGGCCAAAATTTCGCCTCGGCAATGTTTTATTAAAAAAATGAAGTGATGGTGAGGACATTTCTTTGGATTCAGCCGACGCTATCGCGTAATTACGTCATGATTTATAATGATGGGGTTCTGTCGTCGCTACATGATTCATCTGCTTAAAGAAACGCCCGAAACTTGTCCCGATGAGCCGCCCATAGCACCGGACTCCACTTTTTGTTAGTTCCCTAACAGAAACTAGAGCCAGTATCGCTTGCGGAAATCGGCCATTAACAAAAGCGAATTCCAGTCGTTAGTTCCACACCCCACGATTCTGTTCGCCGACAGTTGGTTGCGTAGAGAGGGCAAATGAAAATCGTTTGTGGCCATAGATAAAACCCTACAAGCGAGCTCTCGAGAAGCCTCACAAGTTTTAAGTGAGTTTTACGAGTTAATTCGAGGTTACAGTGATCTCGCTTGTAACGATTCGCTCGAAGCTTGTAAGTTTTTACTCCGGGAGCTATTGCAGGATTTACAGTATTCAGAATTGTAATTACATTAGAGGATTGTCAAGAGAAAGAAGGATTAAAAATGAAACGACATGCTTTCAGAGTTTCAGAAGATAAAGTTGAAAAAGGATGTTCATTTTTTTATAATTACTGAACCTGACCGTTCTCCGCAGAAAAATTAATTAAATTTCGAGACATTCTCAGCAGTTTATCAATGGAAACTATGAAAGAAAGGAGATAGAACTTGAAAAAAGAAATTGAGAAAAGGAATGGATAGAAGATGATGGATAAAAGAAACTGATAGAAGAAATCGAGCCGTTTTCGATGAAAGATGAGAAATATTGCGACAAAAACGACAAGGGTGAACTGACGATAATAGAAGCGAAAAATGACGCGTTTGCGATCCTTCCTGTCGTGGGGTAGAAGAAATACAGATAGCGATGGTCGACTTCCGACCAGTTAAGAGCGATTTCGCTGTTCTGGGAGTAGACACAAGAAGATGGCTCTTTATCAAATCCTCTCCCCTTATAATAGCAGTTAACGTTGATTAAAGACATCGCTTAAGATATAATTTTCACGTGCCACTAGTAGCAAGATGAAAATGTCTTTCTAGCAAAGCACGGGAAGTATTCAAGGACGAATTTTCGAGGGGATCCTAGGCTTAAGGGGATGCATTATTGCCAATAAGTGCTGCTGCGGCATGCCAACTCGAGTACGCATTATGGTTCATCCAAAACCCCAGGGTGGTTTAATCGTCCAATTCAAACTCATGAGTCATGGAAGCTCGTTACTCGCATTGCAACAGAAAAATATTTCTATGGAAGAAAAATTTTCTCGATTTGCGTCTCTCATCCTTTTTAATCTCGAATCCTGCTACTTCTCTATGACTGAAATTCATTTAATTTATCTGAACTAACATAAAGCTTCTAATTTACTTTTTATTTTGTTTTTGAGTGTTTGCACTTGAGTAACGAAAGCATCAATACATTTATATCCCTCGTGAATAAAGTCTTTGGATGAATCATTATTTAGCTGGAGCCTTGTATCGACTCCAATGTACGTATCTCTTTTCTGGCATACATACACCATAGTCCATGCATCTTTGGAACACGACGTACCATGAAGATATTATTGCCATTGAGAGTTACCCTATAGTATTCCTATGTCGAAGCTTGGTGCTTCCTCGAGGTCATGCCACAGCGAGCGTTCTGAGGAACATCCAAAGATTCCTTGACGTACTTACCGAGTGCCTGCACGCTCTATTCGGAGAGCTACTGATGCATACAAGTATATAGCATACAACATCCGATTCAAGTTAGCCGAAGCAGTCTCCCGAACGAAGAGAGTCCAAGCGAATTCTCGAGAGAAATTATTTATCGTTGACTTTTCCACCGGCCTGCAATGCATCCATTGCATCCACTGGCAAGTCGTCTTTATTCGTAGAACGAGTTAAATGTCAGGCGAAGATTTATTAAACTTAGTGAACTTGCAGAATTCCTCAACTATGGCTAAACCTCCTGAATAAATGTAGTACTGGAAGTCCAATCGAAATATGTTCCTCTCTTTGTTAGTGAAAAGCAGAAGTTTGTATGGATTATAGAGGATGGCCGCTAGTTAGCCTAAATTGAATGAAATTGAAATTAAATTGAGGTTTTGCAGCCAACCTGATTTTGCAAATTCTAGTTCTGTTAGTAAAATTCGAATAATAATGCATAGAACATGATTTCATAAATCGAAAATATATTTGCAAAATTTATAATCATTTATATGTATATAGAATAAACGCATAAAATCTATTTATATATACAAAATTTAATTTTCGCACTGAATTGATTTTGCAGTATGAATCGAATTTATTCTGTTTTTTGATATCTAACTCCTATATTTTGAAATGCTAAAAGACTAATTGCTGAGTTTAAAAGCATTTGCGTTTTGGTAATAAATTCGACTATTTCCAGTCCGACGGGATTACGAGTTTGATGGCTATTGAAGTAAAACCGTTCGAGAATTTAATTTCTGCTTTAAAACGAGACGGAGAGGTTGCTGGAAAATTTTACATACCCTCAAATATCCAATTTTTTTTTGTGGGCAAAAATATTTGTCAATAAACTAACGAATGTATTTGTCATATTAATCATTTCATGTCCGTAATATTTCAATCTCGTGCTAAATCAATGTTTTATTTATTTTTTCAGGTGAGTACCGAATCCTTATTTAGTATGCTGTAAATCACAGATTGGTAAGTCACAACTTTTTGTGCATGAACAAGTATTCACTTGATATTAAATTGAGAGATGCTGAAGTGTTAAGTCAAGAGATTTGAAGTGTTAAATAAAAAAGACAATATCTAAATTAACCTGTTTTATCAGAAAATGAGTCACCTGAAACACATCTTATAGAAATTGAGTCCTATCAGCTGAAATTCTTTTAACGCCTTCATAAATCTTGACTTTCTTGTCCAGCAATTGCATGTAGTTTAGTGCATAAATAAATAAAGCATAAAATCATATCGGAGGTATCTTCTTGGCGAAGAAGCTACCATTAATAACCCGACACTAGCTTCGTGATTCTGTCATTAAACATATCAAAGCTGCTCTGCCGAAGGCAGAAGACTGCAAATGGAGAGTCATGTTCCTCAGGCATTTCAAGGACAATGCCCTCTTTGACAGTATAACTTTTGTAACCTGTACGTGAACAATTTCAAGTAATTTTATTTCAGATTTGATATTTTCATTCTAGTAGATTTACTATAGAAGCAAAAATGTAAATATCGATTCAGATAAAATTTCAAGATAGTTTTACCGTCTCGATTTTTATGTTACTTCTTTACAATACTACTAAAAATTTATCATAACAGACTCGCCATCAAATAACCGTCTTCTATTTTCTATTCTAAAAGTTCTCACTGGGGTTGATTTAAGAAAAATATTTTCTCAGAACACCGATTTAAAAGAATGAACTAGTTTCTGATTTTTATGGAAATTAGGATTGATTGAGAAATTACTTTTTATATTGCATTTAGTTGTTATTAAGATTCACAACATATACATTTTCAACTTTCGTATTAGTGTTATAAAACGTGTAGCCGTTCGTGTGCACGTTACTTTCTTAAGTTATGCACTTATCTATAGATACGCTACGCCTGTGCTGCACGTAAAGCGCATCGAACGCGAGTAAGGATGTTTTCATTTAACCACTCGTATTTGCCTTCACATTGGCTGATCTGTTTACTCAGGACTTGAGTTAGAATTTCGAGTCTCTAAAATTTCTCGTTTCCAGACTTGTAGAAACTAACGAGGAAGCTTGATCCACTCGTTCGAATATATTCGTTCAAACATTTGCGTACGAATTCGGGAGATTTCTTTTATATATTTTTTAAAATTAAATCTTTCAATATTTAAATATGGTTCATTTGGAATATGTGCTCCAAGTAATCCAATCTCTTATCCATTTTTAAAATTCTTGTGAAATCTTATGAAAGCCCACGTAATCGTATGGAATTCATTGATAATCCGTAATATTTGTTCTGATCAAATGGAATCTTTTGAAATCTCATTAAATATTGAAAATGAAAATACGCGAGCCCCGCGACGGCGCAAGATCTGATATAGAATCTGGAAAATATTCATGCCTCTGCTTTCTGGACTTTCCACCTGCAGAATCAGTATTTAGTAAACGTTTCAGAGCCTTTTAGTCGTAAAGCCATCGGTCACCCATTTCATCCCTAAGCCTGCACCACCAGCACCACACACACCGTACTAAAGTTCAGTTCGATATTGATCCAATGGAATGGAATCAAGTGAAGGTCATAAACCCATACATGCTAGCTTTGGATGGGCATAGCGACGATATAATATCCACCCTGTCGCTGTGTGGTGGGGCCCTTGCTGTGCAACACCACAACCCCATACGTGCACAGCGATTCGAACAGAGCAGAGCAGAATGGAACATATAGATGTATAAATCAAGCAGGGCACGTTGATAGAAGCAATAAAGAGTCGAGAATGGGAATGGCAAAGAGAAAGAGAAGGAGTTTAAGAAGACGGCAGTGAATGTGCCGGTAGTGAGGGGGAGGGCAAGGAGGGCGCAACAGAGACTTATATTACTTCGAACGCTGTTCCACACAGTAACCCATGGAATTTGGACGTAGGCCCCTTCAAGGGGATGAGAGCAGAGACCGATGGGCAAGGCGAACAACGGCTGCCAAATTAATGGCACCCTCGTCTCACATTTTTCGGTTTCTCCGTCTTTTAGTTCACTCACCTGGCAATATTGGAACAGCCACTAAATCACTTATAAATAACCCCTTATTTCAATTATTATCGAGTGTCAGAATCACTCCTTCGACTCGATCATGTCCATGTACTGGTGTGCAGCTGGTTTGGATTTTGAGAAGTAATTCGAAACTGCATCTATTTGGAAAATAGTATGCCTGAAGGCCTATATTATGATATTTTCTGGAGAGAATTGGACTGCATCGTGCCTCGTATATCAATTAAGTAGCAGGCTTAATCGCGTAGATAGAGGATCTTAAATTAAGGTGTAATCCGCGTGGACGCTGCGATCTGACGTGGCAGAAATTTTTGCAGACTATGCAAGCGCTGCATCCGAGAGTTTTCAAGGTATTTACTGAAGATGCACGACCTGTGGATGAACGTGGCCTACATAATGGGGGTGATAGCAACCTACACGAGGAGTAGCGAAGGTTTATTACCCTATGTATCTCCTCTTACAATTTACACAGGTGTACTTGTCTAGAGCCACATGATGAAATCAGATCTATCTCTTTGTTGTACAATAACAATCTTGCAAATTTAATAATAACTTTGATGGAAAATCAGATTACCAAACGTCAAGTATCATTGAATCTTATCGAATCAAATGCTTAAGAGAAGACTACTCTTATCTATCTTTAAAGCAAGCAAGAAAAACATTATCCACTCGGTACTCTACTATGTACGATGTAGATGGATTTAGCACGGTAGATCCAGCATCTAAGACTCTGAAGACTGTTCAGGAAGACGAAGGATGGGTCAATGTTTCACACTCCATCTCCTGCCACTCCTGAGGTCCATGAGCTGCCTACCTTCGCATCTATTTTTTCTTCTCATCTGCCTTGCATCACGCTTGCCCCTTTTACTTCTTATTTTCCCGGTAAAATAATTTGTACTTTAGCCATCTTAGCCCCTTGAGTCTAAATTAAAAATTAAAATGCAAAGAAATTCAAAAGTTCAAGCGGGTCATAAATGAGAAATTGACGAAGGTGGATAAAGTGTCTTCTGTAATCTATAAATAAAGATAAGAGAGTGAAAAGTTTTAACGTAAACTTGGAGGAAAAAGGAAAAATCGCAGGTTTTTTTAAACTCACGACACAGAAATAATATTTATATAATACATGTGGATTTTAAAGTATAAATTTTGAAATAGGTTTTAAAGGGAATTAAACGACATGGCTTGAACATTGAACATTGAACTTCACGAGGTTAATTGATAACCTCATTGAAGTTAGTCAGGCAATTTGGTTCCTAAGATGAAAAGATTAGAGGACACAAGAAATTGTCGGTAACTGAATCCTAGGATAATTTACTACCTCTAGACATGAAACACAATTTTCTTCTACAAATATTTTTACCAATATCCTGCACCAAATGACGTGAAAATATGTTTGCAGAAAGAAATATATAAAATTACAATTTACACTTGAGTATATAGTGAGACGCTTCCAGTCTCTAGATAAAGTGAAGCTGGAAAGAGAAAGGATGAATGAAATTCTGCAAGGCGGACATGAAGGGGGGAAGAAAAACAGGTTGCTGGATGAGAAAGAGAGTGAAAGAAAGGAGGGCTCCAGGGAGAAGGTTTCTGACACCTTCAGTGTTTTTGCAATGATAAGCACCGTGCAACGGAACTAATTGATAATTGGGCTAAAACCGCAGACATCGTATTCATTCACAAGCTAACACCTCGTTACTTGTAAAATGACAAATTTTAATTTTACTCTTCGCACAAATACGAAATCTTCTTCCTGATGATAATTTTTAAGGGCATGTGATACTTTACCATAAGAGCAAATTAGTTATACCAATTATATATTCATAATAATAAATATTTCTAGGTAATAAGAGTCAATAAACCTTCGTCTATATCAGGCGAAGGTTTATTGACTCTTATTAGCTAAAGATATTTATTATTATGAATGTATAATTGGTATAACTAATTTGCTCGTATGGTAATGTATCACATGCCCTTAAAGACATCACGATTAAATTAACCATTTCTTTCTATTATTAAATGGTATTCTGAATCCTTTCTCTGTCAAACTTGACCTATTTCTCTATTGCAAGTTGAAGAATGTAATCGGAAAATATTGTAAATATAACGGCGTACGTATCGAACCTCTAGGCAGTCGATGTTCGACATTTTCCAATCCAAGTTTTCGCAATCGATCCTTTCGGTGTCCTCATCCGTAGCGAAACTTCTTGATTTGTTTTCGAGATTTCGATGTAGTAACTAGCACAGGAAGTTCTGCACTGACGGCATTGGGTTAAGCTAACTTAATACGAGAGCTTAATAGGGACGTCTATGGCGCTGAGATTGCAATATTACTTTCCACAAATGTAAACGCAATTACATGCAAATGCAAACTGTGGATGGAAATGATTCATGCTTTAAATTCTTAAATTTAAAGTAACAACTGAGACGTTAGATAAAGAAATTTTTACGCTTATAACAAAAACATTAGATGAATTAAAATGTAATTTCAGTAGTAACAATCGACTTGAGTCAGACAATCGAAGGAGAACATTGCCAGAGTAAAATTGAATATTTTCTCGTTAACTGTACATAATTTTGCTGCGGAATTTGATTTAGCGAAATTGGACGTTTTACAAGAGGTCTCGTAAATGTGATCGCAAAGAGAATTTGAGTGAGGGTGAAAAAAACAAGGCAACAACTGGAGAACAAAGAGCAATCACATAACGATGGTAATGTCTGCGGTTGACGTACAATTACGTCAAGGTGCCAAGGAAAATAACCAATTCCAGAGGTGTTTATTACACCCAGGTAGTTCACATCCTTTAATGAGAAATATTTCACACTTTTGTATCATACTGCAACATTCAAGTGAAACATATTACATTCTATTTGAAAAAGTATAATTATTTTCCAAATGAGTTTCAGTAATGTGGATGGCTAAATGAGCGAAGTAAGAGTTTGAAGAAGAAAATGAGAAAACCACAAATCTGAAACGAACGAAAACTACTTTTTTACTTTGAAAGAGTTCAGTTCGAGAAGTTAATCTGAAAAAGCCGATCACAGAAAAGAGCTCTTCTTAAGCTGAAAGTACACGGCTAGGCGATCCATTTCCGGTGGAATAACAGTCTGTGAACGGCCTCGCGCGTAACTCTGTGGCGTTCGCGGGTCACCACTGGGATTGCAACTTTGAATTGTATTATATAACGATTCCACGTTCGATCTCTTACCCTTATTTGGGGTTTTACCAGATCTACGACCTGTGCAACAGCTGCAGCTATTCCTACAAAGAACACTTACGCAGTCCATCCATTGAGATCACGTACAAAGGATGCAAACTTTAAGTTTCGTGTTCGCCAAAAAACTTTTTGGCCCACGGAGAACGATACTTTACATTTGATGTCTGACCTCGAATCCTAACTTTAGAAGAAAATAAAAGAAGAAAGAAACGCAAAGTTTCAACATAAAGTATTGAATTGAAGATATTAAAAGAGAGTGACAAGAGCTTCCGGCAAAATTCTTTTTTAAAGATTGGTCCCTCAGTAATAAAAAATTTTGTAATCTGGTTACTGAAATTTTCTTGAATATGGTGAAGGGTTCAGCCTGCGGAAAATTCTTTGCGAACAACCTGCTGATATTGTCTCTCGTTACCTTACTGAGGTCAGTGGTCGAGCATCTCGACCTTGATCGTCACTCGTACCCATAGCTACTCTTACAACAAATTCCCTCCTATCTCCTCTCCAGAACCAGGGTCCATGGTATGGAATAAGATATGAGAGGGACCGTACCCGAAGAACAGTGGTTAGCCTCGGCTACTTGCTTCTGAACTAACCAACGAAGACTGAATGTAGTAAATACGTTCTTATCTCTCCACCAAAAAGTTCATCCGAGCCGCTAATTAAAGGTATAACCATCCAATCACTTCTCCTTTCCGTCATGTTTCCTTCTAGTCTTATTTTTCCACTTATTATGGAACGATGAGTGAAGATCAGAAGAAACTGAGAAACCCTTCATACTTAATGGAAACAAGTTGCATATCTTCAAACACGCGAGAGGTTTTTGAAGTTTGCATATATTTGTTATAAATCTCTTTTTCATGTAATGTTTAACATAATGAGAGAAAAATTCTATATGGTTACGAGTTAAATATTTTCGAAGCATGTTTTTGATAGATGAACTTGCAAAACTAGTACCAGTTGTACATGGAAGGTTAAGGGGAAGTGGTTTTATCTGGTAATGTTAATTAGAAAATTCATTAACAAGCAAGAGTAGAGGTTCAGCCAGTATCGTGCAATGCACACGTTTATCGCCCTGCTTGGACATCTGTACCTGGTTTTACACTCATGAACTGTCCTCTAGTTTAACACGCGTGCCAGAGATCGAGATTTAAGACGAGAACAATTCATATGTCAGGGAGTCTGGTTTGCATCTCCTTGAGACTTGAAGTAAATCAACAGGTTGAGAAATTGCTATCATAATAAGCTTTTTAATTTTATTATGTGTGAGATACCATACAATTTTATTATCATTACGATAATATAGCTCCCTTAGGTATGCAAAATAAGCGAATCTTAGGGATTTTCAAGATCGAAGTTCATTATGATAAATTCTGAAGTTTTCCTTACAAAGGAGGTTGCTTACTCCTCGTCGTTAAACGATCCTCAGCCGATATTTCTATTTTACTTATTTTCCTTCGACATGAAGGCATCTGTGCATGCAGCATACATGAACCCGGGGGAAGGGAGTCGCGGACGTAAACTTGAGCCAATCTGAACTGTAGGTACATAGATATGCGATGCACGCTGCTTAATAGGTAGATAAGTAGCAGGCAGTATATCTCGTATCGGTGCCCATAAAGTCTTATGAAAGGGACTCGTGGATTAAATAAACCTAAAAGTGCTGTGAGAAAAGAGAAGTAGAAAAGAGAAGGCAAAACACGCGAAACGACAGGTTGGCGCCAAGCTATCCTCTTCATTAAAAGAATGTGCATTGACCAAACCAGAATTCATCGCATATTCAGTAAATTCCAGTATCAGAAGGTTGATAAAAGAATAATAATTAACAAGAGAGAGTTTCGTAACCTTGAGGAAAATCAAGAGACATCTGCTTCTCTCTTACTATTAGATAAGTATCTCTTGCTTCTCCAGATATATTAACTCCGCGGCGCGACATCTAGTACATCCAGTAATTTTAATTAAATTCCGGTTTTATCTACACGCTGCCTATTACCAAAGTTTGTTCAATATACTCCATAAATTAGCGGGGTATCGTACAACATAGTCCTCTACTTGTCTCTTCGATTAACGGTCGATCCTTACTGAAGTCCATACTCTGACTATTAATCTCATTGCATTCGAAGTCGTGCGTACGAGGGCCCTTCTCAGAAGCACAGTAGGTAGTACAAGCCACAACGATCGGTTCACAAACATTATCACGGAAGGTGTTACAGCCTCGAATTGCTCGAGTTGCATTCGTGAGGCAACAGAGGCAGGGGCAACCAATCGGTATTAACTTCGTACTCGATTATCGTCTTTGCACGCTCATGTAGAAGCTTGCCTTACCACTGCTTTGCTCGAAAACACTCGGAAATCAGAACGAAGAGACGGCAACACGGAGAGTCGAATGATGATGTTCGACTGCAATTTCCCGTCTTTTCGATGCCAAAATGTGTCCGTGGTGCAAGAAGAGAATGAAATAGGTTCGAGGAGTAAGGAACTCAACACCTTGCTGCCACTCGATCGTGCAAGTTCCTGAGCCGAAACGAGAGAGGTTTCACGGAATGGGAAATGGGGTTGAAACCTAAAGTAAGAAATGTGGAAAGAAAAACGGAGAACATAGCGCTGGTCAGTGAACGAGTTGGACCGAGAGCTATTAGTCACCCTTTTCTCTCACCATCCTACTTCCGGTTCTTCTGCAATCACTACCTACTGCACCTTCGATATAGCCTCCGCCCTTATCTCGTTTCTGCGATCGAACCCTTCTCCAAGGTGGTTCTATTACTCTTTCGCGACGGTTACTATCTTATTCCGGACCGTCTGCTTCAGCCTCTTCATCATTTTTTTCCACCAAGTACCATTTATCCTTTTATTTTTCACGAATCCTTTTGAGGATCTAGAACTAGTTCACCTTTTTACTTTAATCATTTAAGTTTCCGACAAAATCTGAAGATAAAAGTCTGACTTACCGTGATCAAAATATGGGTGGGAGGCGTCTCGTCTTGAAGAATACTTTTTTTTTTACCTATCAATTCACTCATAGAAAGCGTCCTCCGGATCTCTGGTTTCGTTTTCCAGGACAGCAGGAGGTTGAATAACGTTCACGGGTATATGATTCAGATCTCTGCTTCTGCAGCTGGTCCTGCACGATAGCGAGAAAGGCAAAGTTGGCGCAAGATGCTTCCGCAATAAGAATACCCATCCTCCAGCACCCACGTCTTACTTCCGACCCGTAGAAATCCACTCGGTGCCGACGCAGGACGGCACTAGGGCGACTCTAAAGCAGACTACTTTTGAAACATTGTCATCCTTCGCACCTTTCTTTGTCTAAGGTACCACTTTTCAAGTGAATATGCCTCTGTGGGTCTAACTTTTTCGTCTCTAAGACGCCTGAAATCCCGGATAAGATAAGATCTTGAGCTCGGGTTAAAACTACCGAAAGAAGAAGCATTTCGCGAGAAGTTAAGATCAACCGCACGGTCGATGTTGGTTGAAAAGATACCGGATCTTCAAATGATATTCTTTAGACAAGTTTTATTTGTCTTTCAACGAGTTCTTTAAGTCTTTTCGACTTTAGAGTAATTTTTCTATGCACAAACTCGCTGCATCTAACTTTCTCACTACGCGAAGATGACTTTACTTAGACCTACTTTTCTGTGTACCTATTCTCTCCACTTTCGTGCTTGAAAAGATTTCATCCGAAAAAAGTTATTGACTATTCAATTTTGAGATTATTCGACTCTAACGGATAGTAATTCTATCAGAAAAATGACTCCAGTTACTCTCCTTGTTTCGCGCTTGTTATATGTTACATTCTCGTCAATATGAATAGCTTTTTATTACCAGCATGGTGACGCCAGGTCGCACGTCAAGAACCCCTTGCACGCACTCGAGAGTCTACGTGCTATATGTGAAGTTACACACGAAATGATTCAGTAGAGACGCGTAAATTGGAGAAGTTTCAAGTGTATGGGGTTCTATAAAAATGTCGTTCTCAAGCATTCATTTATTTGAATGCGATTCTTTAATTTGAAAGCGATTGCAAGCTTTATTCTTATATGAATGCCTTTTCAGCATGATTTGCATAAGACATTATCTAACTCAAATCTTCCAGTTTCTAAACCAAAAATGATGAATTTCATACTCATTTCATATGAATGTATAACTTTATCTCTATATTTACACCTCACATTTTGCGACACGTCTCCTTTACTTCAAGAAAGAAAGGATGAAATGTCTCACACATGTTATCTTTCGGGTCACATATCCTAGTTGCATATCCTGAATCTATCATCTGAACAGAAAGAGAATAGCAGGGAGTGAAACTGTTTGAGTAAGAACATTACAAGTATATGAACTGTCCCATCTTTTCAAACAAATAGAATATTTTTCCTTCCGTTGTAAGTTTGGAATGACAGCAGGAACCGACGACAACAGGACGTGGAGTGGGCAGGTACTACAAGATACGAAACTCTGCAGGGGGGTTGCTTCCTATAGCCCTTGTACTCCATAGTCTATGTCATATCGTACTCTGCCTACGTATTCTCGTAGATATGTATGGTACAACACGAATCACAGCGAAAGCGTATAAAACAATAAGGCAAGGTATTGTGGCGCATTAATTCCGCGTTTATCGTTGCACTTGCAATGCAGTTGAATTATTCCGCACCACAAGACCAAATAGAGTCGGCGTGTCTTTTAAAAATCTTCAAGTTCCGTTTCATCGCCAAGAGAAAAGGCTAAGGTGTTCACATTTGTTCCAACGAGAATTAATTTATCTTCTTACCGATTGGCGTAGTCATATTCCAAATTCAAATACCAGATAACTTTCGAAGTTGATCCGTTTTGACCATCAAAATTTAAAAAGTATTTCTTTCGTCATTCCGAATTAATAATTCAGATGACAATTGCTTTCCTATGCAGTTGCAGAGTTGATAAGAATAAAATTATTTCCTGACTTCTGTATGTGTTGGTTGCTTTACGGTCTCGTTTTTGCATATTAACATCGGCGTGGAAGATCGTGGTAACATTTGTGGTTATAACCACGCAAGTACGTAAGTTAGAGAGTTTACGGTAGCGAACCGAGTAAAGGACAGAAGAGGCGACACAACTCGGTTTGATATACGACTACAACTTCTCGAGGCGAGGAAGTGGGAACACAATCCAGGCACAATTCTCTCCCAGTCTTCCATCTTGCCTTCGGTCAGTAGGAGCGAGACCTCAAGATATCTTGGACTCGAGTTAAGACGTATGAACACATTTGTACAGCATCTATCACGACTGGGTGTGAAACGTTGCAAGGTAGCGGAAAGGTGTGATGAAAACACAATGACAAAACGAAGATTATGTTCCGCAGAGTCAGACTCTAAAGTATCTTGCTCTCTCTTTTATCATCTTTATCCTTGAAAAGTAAAATGCAATTTTAGACGTTTCTTACGCCTAGAAAAAGGAACCATTGCGATCATAAATAACCAAACAGTAATCGAATTCTGAAACCACTTTATCACACAAACAGCCTTCGTGAATATCTCCCATGTATTTTTGTGATTATTTCAAGAGGAATTTGAGGAAATCGTTAGTTTTCTGGGAAGTTTAACAAAGCCAAATATTGACCAACACGACACTCTTGGATAGCAAAGCCAGTTGCACAAGCAATATTCGGCTCGTTTAGATAGAACGTTGACAAAAGCTTCAGAGCAGTGCTTTGTCAGCGTTACAATGCATATATATACTTGTTTCGCACGAGCTGTTTATATAAAGAGTGACAAATCACAGATTATCTGCTTTTATTTAAAACCGGTGATAAAGCATTGGGAACTTGCATTTCAATTAACAATCTATTGCAATACTTTAATAGAATTTGTAAAGCATTATACAAATCTCTGTTGACTTTCTCAAATAATTTTCTTTGTACTGTGGGTTAAGATGTCCGAAAATCGCATATTGAGACCAAAGTCCCGGGAGGAAGGAGCTTTGAGAAGTACGTTTCCAGTAAGCTTTTGTCTTTTCTACATCTGTGCTCCATGGAGACTCGAATTTTCTCGACTGAATGATCACCAACCGCACAGAGAGAGCCTCAATTCGCCTCCTGGAGCTGAGTACGAATTTATTCTCCCGTATAAAGTAGGTCGGATTCACATGAGAAATTATTTTGGAAATGCGAAGACTTTAAAGTGAGAGCGTGAAATCAGTGAAAGAAAAGTGGATAAAATAATTTATTTATCTTTGGTAATTTTGTTGCACATATTTTTGCATAACTGCGACTTCCTTTTCATCTATAATATAGATTGCTCATAAAATTTGAAATATTCAAGAATTCACCTAGCAGTACGGCATGAAACCACAAAGCTTAAAATCGTAACTACTGGTCGGAAATCCAGTTCGTGTATCAAAGCGTAAACTACCTTTCAGATTTGCAACGTCCCACTTCACTCCCCTCGTTGCCATTTTTCCAACTCGGTCATATATCACCCAAGTCCCAGTTCGTTCGCTCGATATCAGATCAGCATTTTCATCGAACTACGTACACACGAATTGGTTACATAACACTCTAAAATAGTCACGTAACACAATAAATTTCTACCAAGAAAAACATCCTTGCAAGTATTTTCAATTCTTTCCATATATTACATTTTTCTTGGTAACATTAGGATTCATTAAACAAATATTCACTTGTGCATCATATTTTCGTGTGTAATAAATATAAATTTTAGTATTTTGGAAACTGGACCATATTTCCAGAAATCTGGTTTGCAATAAATAAAAACTAGTGTCACTTCAAAACACATTATTTAATGCAGAGTGTCAGTTCATAATTGGTACATATATCGCAATCAAACTAGATAATTTGACAAGCTGTACGAATTAATTTTATTTTTCAACGGCGCTATGTCAGCGCTGGATTCAAATTAAAAAGGATGGCCTCACGAAAGCACACATTGCGAAATATCCTCCGCAGAGGGAGGTTTCGGCAGTACTTTTTCAATGCTGCCTCCAAGTTTACCTATACGTAGAAGGGCATATGGGTGTGGAGAATATGTGCAGAGGAATGTTACGTAGCGTGTATCACGACGCGAGAGCAAGCTGGGTTGTAGCTGTTATAGCCCTGAGAGAAGAACAGGCATGTTTGCTGACGACAAAAATAAAGGAAAATAAAGTGGATGCGAAGTAGTTGTTGCAGCCCTGTGGAAGGATTGGCTTCAATTTATTCGAATCAAGTTTTAAGCTTAATTTGAGACAGATTTACACCTGCGGATGACTACCAGAAAACAGAAGAAAAAATACCTTCATGAGAAGAGGAAATATCTCTAATTTGGAATGTAAAATTCTTTTCAGTTTTGCACTGAAGCGAAAACATGTTCTGTCAGGAATGGAATTATCACCGAGTTACTGAGCTATTCCCTATAGGTGCGGAGCGCACATACTTTGTTTGAAACGAAGTATGAACAATATCCAATATGCATTTCTTGATGACTCCCGAGACCAGAAGCGAAGTGGGCAGAGCTTATCTCAGCGTTTGTTTACCCTACGAAGTTACATATTAATAAAAGTTCCGTAAATTAGTTTAGTTGGCGGAGAGTTAAGCTTCTGATGATGTAACCTGGCATTTCAGTGCACGCGGACTGCAATATCCCTTCTCTAGTCATACCAAAGTGTCAGGCTAGTTCCCCTTTTCGACTTTGATTTGAGTGTTCGTAACGAATTGAGGAAGGAGCAAAACTCAACGCTTCGCAAACACGTTAATGTGGAGGAATCGATGATTCACAACTCAGAAGCACGCAAGCGTAACTATAGTGAGTGTCGGTTAGAGTGTAGATCCTTTTCGAAGACTTAATTAAGATTCTTCCTTTAGTTAGCTTCCTATAGAACAATGTTGTTTAAGTAAATAAGAAGTACGAATATTTACATCATTGACATTTTAGAGAAAAATCCCTCTGTGCTGGTCAGAGGCACAGAATGAAAGTTTATTTTTAAAGAAGGATGATTCCAATACTTGACTGTTCCATCATCGTCAGTCGGGAGAACTAAATCCTTCCATTACCTTAAAGAAAGTTGGATAGTTATAAATTTCCCTTAGGCTAACGGTTTTATTGTAGAGCTTGGAGTTTATAAATTATATATTGTTCAGTCTATACTTTGTAGTTACTGAAGACAAATATGTTTACTTATTTGTGCATGGAGTATTAGAGGTTATAGGTGCAAAAGTATACACAAAGTCTGGGGACAATGGGCATTGTGAGCTGCAGATCCGATGAATAAATTACGCACTGATTACGTTATAGTGTGTCGTCATGTATACAGAGGCCTGATCGAACAGACAGACGTATTACGACTAAGTAGGAACAACACTCTTCACTCTGAGATGCAAAACACTTTCCAGGGGATAACGAGTGGGAACAAGCCATAACGAAAGAAAGGCGAATGTACGACAAAGAAAGACGAAGTAGCAGTCCCATTTATTCTGCACCCATCCACCTATTGTTATTCCTTTATTTACTCTCCTTTTTCGTACCATTCAAATGCTGTAAATTGCACGTAAAGATTTTACGATCTTCACGCATTGGCGTAGCTACAATTTTAATCGACCCTTCATATGACGAAACTTCTTCAACAATACGAGCCAAATGGAAAATATTTCAATAATCAAATGACACCAAAGGCACAAGTATATACAAGTTATATATATATCTAAGTCGTTGAACATTAATTTAAAATAAATGTTCGTCTTCAAGTTCCATTTCAATCTCTAGCCGTAGTAGAACAAGCAATTGTGGCTACAAAAGCACGTTGACCCACTTCTTCAAATATTCAAAGAAGAATGAGAATGGACATAGAGGCAATATCTTCTAGAAGTTTGCTTCCTCAGACCAGAAGTTATCATTTGAAATTCGGAGAATCTGAACATTGATTGGATATAAGTGAGCCATTTAAAGGCAAAGAAACTTTTACTTTTTACGTAGGTCAAGATGAGTTTCCACAGATCATAAAAAATGATCCTTTGGGTTTGTTACCGAATTTCTATTTAGAGTTATTAATAGCTTCGGAGTAATTTTTGAGGCTTGTTTTAATGAGCAGCGAAATGTCATTAATGATTCAGCGTGCGCTAGCTGGTTGTATAGGAAGCTGCGGCATATGCCACGTACACCATGGTCATGGTCATGGTCAGAAGGAACAGGTTACTGACAATAGTTACATGGGACATGTTGCGCCGTGAGCAGAGGCCAAGGAAGGTCCTGCCGCCTTCTTATGCCAAACCATTTACCATTTCTATATGCTATCTTTCCATCTTCGATATATACCTTGAAAGTACCACCCGCTTCTAAACAACCTGATCGCGACGCAATGGAATTCATATCCCTGATCGTCCCTTTTGTTCCTTCTCAATTTGTGAGGATTATAGAGTCGATTCCATATATCCCTATTTTTTTGCTTTCCTTACTAATTACAAGGTAATAGGTAGTTCAAAATAATGATCTTCCCTTAAAAAGCATCAGCATTGGGCTTTAACTAAACTCTTTGACAGACGCACTTCTCGAGAGAGATCGATTCTTATAGGGAAAAAAACTAGATGGACGCTGTCGGTCTAGACGGCAAGCACAAGTAGTATCCTCACTTGCCTTCCATCACACTGAACCTATTCTCGTGATTCGCCTACGTGCTATGAAACGCAAATCACATGACGAGAAACCTTTTTTATGCGCTCGCTTTTGAATCTTGAAACTGTCAGGAACTTACTTACATCGTCCGGACTTTATATAAGCTCTCGCGCCTGGAAAAGTTATTGAATTTAACGAAAACTTTTCACAGAATTTTTCTACTTTAACGTCAAATAAAAATTTGTCCTGAAAATAAGATCGCGAATTGCGGAAACCGAGGGACCATTCACTCTCATTCCTATTCCCTCGGTTCTCTCACAACACTACCTTCTCCTTAATGAATTCACATCGGAACCCTTTTAATTCCTAATTCTCTGTAACTCTTTCCATTTTCTTTTTCATCATATAACAGTATTCTGAATTGAAGATCTTTAATTTAAGTTTTCTTCGTTGATTTGAAATCTACTAAAATCAGCTATTGATCTTGATGGTTGAAAGGAGACTCATAATAGAACATTGTGATCAGCGGAAGGAACAGCTATTGTCCATAATATCGAGGAAATCGTTCGTCGATGAGACTCTAGAGACCATAGAAATTGAGAACGTACCTTATAGGTACTCTTGGGCTATGCGCCGTCGAATGATTCTCTTTCTATTTGACCCTATTTCCACTGAAGTGTCACAGGCACTCAAGTTTCGCGTGTGGTAGGATCGTTTCTCGATTTATTCGTTTGAAATTCCGTTTTCCAGCTTTCTGCAAGCCGAGGTGGTCGTCTGGTCGATCGCTTAAATTCTCGGTTCGCAGATTTTATATTCTGTAGGAACCTGTATCCTATATGCTTCATATTGCGGTCCGTTCGAACGTTGAATGCAGATATCCAACTTTTCAAATTGATTTTATATGATTTTTGCAATACACGTTTCATTACGGGCTATCCGGATATTTATTATCATATCTGTAAACCTCAGGTGGCACACGGAGAAAAATGGATATTCACAAACTTAACATCTGGATAGTCGGAATATTGAATTACATATATATTTATCCTAAACATATAAATATTCAGCGCCTAATATTATTTCGTTATTCAAATTTAATATAGATATTTACGGTGAATATCCTCCAAAATTTTGTAAAATGTTTGTGTTTTACAATCCCTGTATTTCATATCATTTATAATTATGCTTTTGTCTTTGCTTTTTATATGCGCACATTAATATTGGGGACGCTGCAGGAATAATAATAAAATTTCACATCATAGAGTGTATAATAAATGTTTTTTAGAGAAGAGCATTTGTTTTATCGTTGAATTAATCAAGCACTGCTTTATAAACGCTTTCAATTCGGTTAGAGATTCACGCAGGAAATTTTAACTGGGAAACCCATTAACGTGCATAGTAGTAAAGGCCGATGTTTTTCGAATTTAATGACCCAAATACTCAAATTTAATGAAGTATGAAACTTTTTATAGATTTCTTGTTTTAGTGATTTTTAAACTCGAAAGAAAAAACTTATTTCAGCCTAGTTTCAGAAAATTAATTCATTCTTCCATTTTTTTGTATAAATGAATAAATTTTATTAGAACGAAAGATTCTTATATGTTTTTCATGAGATTATAAACACTTCTCAAACATATTTAACTTGAAACTTCGTGTGCATCGTAAATGGGTTCAGAGATTCTTGAAACGACGACATTCTCGTATAGGTATATAAGTTAAGCGACGTGCTGCTACCCCCGAAGCAGGCGTATTGCCATATAATTTCACAACTTTCGACGACACCCTTGACTTGTAATGTCCTCGTTTTGCAGCGAATATTCGACGAAAGCGTTAAGGACGAAAAGTTCCCCACTAAAATTCAAGTAAAATAGGTGAGGCAGGAAAGAGAATTACGAGTATTATAATATGGTGAGAAAATATCGACCGGAAGAGATTCACCAAGAAATCTTTGCCCTGAGGCAAAAAACGAAATTTATATCATTCTGTAAGAAAATAATGGATTTAAAAGACATGGAGTAGAATGGATTATTAATAATTGTTCTAAATTAGGAAAGATCATTTTTCTCTTTCTCATGGGCCTCTCCCCCGTGGTCCACAGGATATTTTTTGCAACAGAGAATACTTATTAAGATCAATTGAATATTCTTCTCGGAAAATGATCTTTTCGACGAGTCATATTTTAAGGTTCTCCCTCCTGTCTTTATTTCCTATCAGAGCCTGTAATTGGATCGGCAAATCGCAACATCCCATCGCGAGACGTAAGGATAAACAGGTTTCCCGCATCCTTATAAGAGAGTAGAGTAGACGAGGCCATGGCGAGGCAAGGCGAGACCACTCGACACGCATTGAGAAGAGCCGAAGAAGGGCTCCGATGCCTGAGGAGCAGAAGAGAGAACATGAGATTTCCTCACACCATCTTTCTTGGACCTTTTGCTGGAAAAGAGTATGAGGCAGTACCCTTAAACAAAAAAAAAGGAGGAAAAAAAACTACACGCGCTATATTCACGAGAAAGGAAGATTCCGTGCTGCTGCTGATGCTGATGCTGATGCTAGTGGTGGCGTTGCCGATGTTGCTGCTTCCGAGGTGCAGTCTTGCTGGTCCATTCACACGCTTTTCGGGATGTGGGAGGATTTCCATTTCACGTGTGCATTCATCGAGTGGAAATTGACTTTTTATTTCTCCACTGGAGGAGCACCAGTACTTGAAATCGTTTATAAAGTATCTGTGTCGTATATAAAAAGCTTATTTCAGTTTCAGTGAGACAGTTCTAAAAGATTTTAGATTACAATTTAAATGCAGTCTGCGGAATACATGTATATATGTATTTACAAGATACCTCTACATATAGAGCTACTGTGTATCATGACTACTGATATACAAAAAATTTAGTTTTTAAAATATGTAAAACAAGAGATTCGAAATTCAAATCGAATTGTCAATTCCAGTTTGACATACATGTGTAAATGCATTTTATTTCAGGTTCCTGTATTTTTAAATATAAATATTTGGAAATTCGAGGTCTGTAAATAAAATGCAGAACCATATTGGTATTTTTAATGGAAATGATGATTTTAACGGCAATACTCAGGTATTAAATTATTTAAAAAAAAGTTAACAAGGATCAATGAACCAAAAGGTCGGACCACGAGGAAAAACTTTGTGGGATATACATATTTAAATTCCTTTTGGAGCATTTTATTTGAAATAGAAGCTTGCAGACCTTATAAATAAGCATTGACAAATAAAAGAAAGTCTTCGTGTTCGATCTCTGATGCGCAGGCAGTCCGATACCGCGAGATCGTTCCTAATTTTTTGTCGAGGCAGTTCCAAGGATCCAGTCTTCCTCAGATTAGCACTCCGTGAGTCGCGTGAATATCGCGTGGCTCGATCGCAACAACGTCGAAATTTTCGCTTTTGCCGATCGAAACGGCCGATCGTAAATCCATCAAACGTCGAGTTGGGAATTCGCGTTGTGCGCCCACGACGCATTCATGGGAGACGACGCCTTGACAGCCAGTCAATGAACGACTGTGGGTCGACTATCTCGTAAATACAAACGTGTTTCGCACATTAGTCGAATTAATTAAATGCTAATTATGATTGGGCGTTGGCTCCCGATGCATACAGATATCTCGTATCGATTAAATTACAAATCGCGCACTCTGAAAACACTGCTTGGTGGGGTCAACAAAAACTTTGATTGCTATACTGCCAACAAAATTTTTGTTGTTTTGCCAAAGAAAATTTTGCTTTTTTTGAGTGCATCTTCAACATTATTTATATTTCACTTGAATTATAAATGCTGTTTGTGGTAAAGGTGCGCTCATGCAGGATTCTCGTCTGATATCCTTTCGTGATTTTTTTCCCACGTTCAAGTTTACTATTGATTTAAAATTATTCAACCACGGCAATTAAGGACACGCGATCCGTTTCAATTACTATTCTGAAATCCATGCGATGTGTCAGATCGTTAAAATCGATTTCGACTGAGATGTTCGTTTGGAAATTTTCAAAATGGTGTTCATTTCAATATTCACTGATGATTACTATAGGTACTAGGAATTGGATATCCTCTTCTACTAAAGTGGGGAGGAAGGGTAATGATATAAACAAACGTAAGGCTAACTCTAGGAGAGTTCGTGGGTGAACAAGAACTGGTAAACACGGTAGCTAGGATATCTAGATTCTTGTAATCTGATCACGAATCCGAACAAACGCCCTTATCCGTAACGTACACACCATGAGCCAACAATTATTATTGGCTAGCACACAACTGGATATGTCTTCTTCGGTTTTCGCACTTACTCAGTGTCTATGGGATAGCTGCACGCTTCTTAATGACTATGAATAGAGCTGTTTATCGAAAGCAAACGCCAGCTACCGAATGAAACTATATCCACTGTGAAGATTGTTTGAATATTTTTTTCAATAATAAAATATCAATGCAATTTTTTGCTTGTCTTTATATTCTAAAATATAGTTTGTAATTACTGGCTTTTGTATTTGAGAAATGACTTGGCAACAATATGCATAGGGGTGGACGTTGGCCTTCAATAGGTAAACGATTTCGCCGTAAATTAAAGTCACTTGCAGCCATAACCGTTCGTTTAGTAATTACGCGTCGTCACCTATCATCTCGTAAAATTGACTCATTTGTAAAACATTTAATTTGCGACAGTATAGTAATATAGAATTCCGGTAAATTAAGTGCAACGGGTGTCAGGTAAACCGAGCGAATGTTCGTTGAACCGAAATTAAACGAGAAAATACAGGCAACTCCAATAATGAGGTTACCGTTTCAATAAACGAGGAAAATAAATGGGAGTTGCTGACTTTCATTGAACAAACAAAAAATTCTAGAAATGTAGTTACTTCCTCCTTTCAGACAAATTAATTGAACTTCAATGGCCGATTGATCAAAATTATTACTCCAGCAATTTGCATAAGTTCTGAGAGTTTTAAACTCACGAGACTGGCAATTCAAGATCGTCTGAGATGCAGAGGAGAAAAAATTATTGTGCCCATCAACATCATCGTTGCCGTTCGTAACGTTCGAATTTCGGGTAAAATGGAGTCGTTTCAGAGTTTCATGAGGGAAAAATAACGAATAGAACGATTTCACTCTCCACACCTTCGATCCTTATCTGAAACGGATACATTTTTTCGTTCCTTTTTGCCTCAATTCAAAGAGCTTTACATGTGTGGTGACTCTGAATGTCTCGCGATCTTGCCGAGTAAGCTCGAGATTGCATTCGGACTAAGGTACTTTTTTTTATGTCGAATTACCACGAAAACAAATTACATTGGTACTTTTCGTCATTTATTTTTATTTTCACGAGTACATCCGTTGGCGTCATTGAATCGCGGTCCTTATTCAAAGAGCTCAGAGTCATCACAATCTTCCTTCCCTTTTCTTTTGCTGCTTCGCTCCCTCTTCGTCGCCTCTCGTTACGGAACAACCGAAAAGATTCTGCCCCCAAGACAAGCACGTAATTCTCTGATTATACGTTTCCATGTGTCGACAAAATTGCAGACGTTGGAGGATAACTCGTTTCACGCGCGACAGCGATGCTTTATGTCGATTCTTTTTTTTAGGATCAAACGTATAAGCATCAATGAAAATAAACTCGTCTTTTGAATAAAAATTTTGAATATGCTGAGAGGAAAATAATGAAGAAGATCCTATTCATGGTATTCTACAAATCTTCTTAAAGGAAATTTCACATATTTGGGAAAGTAATGATTATTGTTTATAGGAATGAAAGTTTCGAACAATTAATTTCGTCTTCTTCCTCAATTGGCTTCTTGGAAGTCGCTCATAAAAAATAAACTTCCCGGTGAGCTCAGACAGAACTAAGACGGTAGACAGGAAACAGGCTCGATGGAGTTCTTAACTGTCCGATCGATTCACAGCGGTTGCTCGCATGCACGACTGGTCAGATGCTTTCGTGTCGCTCTCCAAGTTTCTCCATTTCTTCCGACTGGAATCGAAAAAGCTCTTTTATTAATGCAACTTTTTATGCATTACGCGAGTACCGCATTCTCCTGGAAAATAAGCGACGAATACTTACCCTGAGTTTCCTAACATCGAACTTACCATAAACAGAAGATCACAGAAATGTGCTCTCGAGTTCCTTCGAGACAACAAACTTTTAACTTAAGACATAATAAAATCCAATGCACTCGAAGAAAAGTATTATTACCAATACTACGATATTGCAATCACTAAATATTTCGTTAGAGAATTTATCGATCCAATTTAACTTTCATTTCCTGGTATGTACTTGCAATGGAATTAAAAAATAATTTGTAATCGTCTAAGTTCAAGTAATTCAAAAGAAACAAAGGTGTTTAAGTAGCAATATAAAACATTGATTTGCCATTGAACTTTGTAATTACATGTGCTTCCTGATAACATGAAATTCAGTATGCGTATGCGCAACCACGAAAGTTGTGAACAGCAGACGTCAGTCATTGTATATAGCCCTGAATTGAAGCGTTAATAGCGTTTCTGCGTGTCCATTGATTCCGTTGGGTCGTGTCTAGTACACCAATCATGTTTGACTATTGGCGAGCAATGCCACGATCAAAGGGAGTTTATTAAAATAGTGTGAAGCTGTTTGCATGGGATCACGAACTGAATATAACGGCATGTGTAACAAGTCTCCTACACTGAAAGCAAACCACTGCTTTCAACACCCGTTCTGCTGTAATTGACGTTCATTCGCAACTACGTTTCTAGGTCACTGCAATGTAATTTCATTTTGAGTGTAAATGCTAAAAAGTACTACATTTAAAATTTTTAATTTGATTATTAACATTCGGATTGTGTCAATTCATTTTAAGATCTTATTTACACCGAGAAAAATAGTTTCTTCGATTAAGAGGAAAATTCCTTTTATGAAATCCTCTCAAAAATGAGTATATTCATCTATGAATTAGATTCTTTTCCTCTACTTTTAAGAGGATTCCTCTTTATTTGAGAGGAATATTTTCTAGAATAGAATAATCCTCTAAAATTAAGAGGAAAACTTTATATACCATATTTTAGAGGAAAATTTGCATCTGAATAAGAGGAATCTTCTTAAATAAAGAAAATATTTTTCTCGGTGTAAAAAATAGTATGTACTTCCAGTTAAAGCATTATTTCCATGTATTACGGTAAAATATAGATACCTCGTTGACATACTGAGCTCAACATTGCTAAACAAAGAGCCTTTGTACTAAAGATCTGCTATTTTCACGCAGTGGATATATTTATTGATAAAAATTCAATTATCCAGAATTTTCTACTTAAAATATTTTCCTCGCATCAGAAATTATTTAGCTGCAGGTATTTTCCACTCGTATAAACACTTTATGCCGATACAAAAATATATTTCGGGGACCTTATGCAGCTCGCACCTTTGTTCGAATCGATTCGTAAATATAGTCGATAAGAGGCTGCATCTTATAATTGCGGATTCGTGTTTCTTGTCGATACTGTTCATTCTTAGTTTTCGAAATGCTGAACTCTGCAAAATTCCCTTCCTACGATATGCGATAAAGTACTTTTTAAATTAGGAGGAGCTGGCTTGAAACCGGAGATCGAACTTTTTTTAAAGATTAAATTCGGGACCTCTCATTATTAAAATGCCGAAATGTTCCACGAAATTCACCTGGTCTGTAAAGTATTGCAAACTATATTTTATAACACAAAGAATCAAGTGAAATCTTTTTATTTTTGAGTCCACTCATCGAATGCGTCGAATTTCGTATCCGAACGGAAATTGATCAGGTTTTATTTTCGACGATCATTGACAATTTTCACATCCGACATTGACAAATGTAGATCACGTGTGTTTTGAATGCCAAACCAAACATCACGTAATTATTTTTATCAGGATTGGAAGTGACAAAGTGAGCTCACTCTCGACTCGCCTGTAATTAGCGTCCTGGATGGCATGATTGTATTCTTTTAAATTTATCTACTAACGATGAGTCCCAATCAACGAGACTTATTTCGATACGATCTCGTGGATCAATTCGACATGAACCACATGAAAAATCCGCAATACTTTTATTTTATTTTACAACTAATATACTAGGGGAGTTTTCGAATTTTCGAAACTTCCAATTAAATTCACCACATAATAAAATTATACTGACTTTAAATTCCAGATTTATGAAATTAATGACAGTATAAACTGGATAATAAAATGCGAAAATTTGATAAACTGCTAATTTGTCATATTTTGGACGTTTATAACTTTATTTAAAGCGCCATGTTACACCAAAAATCAGTTATAAATCCTCTCTGCATGTCAGTTAATTCCTCTGTAATTATCATTTCCACAATAAATAATGAAATTAACAAATTGGGTGTCAGAGAGCTTTAGAGATTTAAACGAGAACGATTTTAATAAATTGTATTACCTGGATACTGTTATTTAAGTAATTTGTATATCCAATTGGGTAAGAGTAAAGTCGAAATGTTAGAATCCAATCGTTAATTGGATTTTGCTTACGTTGGCGAAGCTTGATCCCCTGAAAATGTTGCCGGACGAGTGCGGTAGATGTCGCGAATGATTAGATTAACGTCTTAATCGAACTTTCGCTCCCAAGTAATCACCCGCGCTATTAGTACGAAACGGTCTTCTGTTTAATTGCAGATCGATAAAACGTATCGCGACATCAGCGGATAGATGTAATCTTCTCTTTCAATTATTATTTAGTAAAATTCCATTAATACAGAGGAAAATTATATCACTAAATTATATTTTCAAAGAAAAAGTCAAATTACTACTCTATTGTTTTTCCTACTTTAATTTTGTACACTAGTTATTTCTGAAAGGCTTTTGTTTCAATTAATTAAATGCTGAATTCCTCTAGTGTTTTTCCTTGAAGTAAACCTGGTTAGGGTTTATTGGAATTGTATCTCGAAAATGGGTTTAGATATCACTAGAATTGCTGAATTTTATTGTCCACGTGGATAATTCCCTCGAATGAAAGACAGATGTTAAACCGTTTACATCTGTGTTAGCATGTTAGTGTACATAACCTTTGTATCTGTGCTCATATGCCGACGTAATTTAAGCGAGTGTCGAATCACTATGCGTCAGTATGACCCGATTGATTTTAGACGCGACAATACGCTGGACATGATGAGATGGGTGATGAGACTGGTCTCTACTATAATACAATGACAACCGGTGGCAAGCTTTGTCGTTAATTAATTCGCAAATGTAATATTATTGATAAGTAATCAGCCGAGCAGTGCTTTGGGAAATGGCATATTCATTCGCTAATTGCCTCAGGAATCCTAGCTCATCCTCCTGGCTTTCATATCCTCTCAAATTATAATATCCGCTCGCAAATAAAATAATTTATACATTCAGAAAATTCTTTATTTCTTTGCGGTCGACGGTTCCTCAAAGCCGCACAATACGATCAGGAATTTATCCAGTTACTCTCAAATTAATAGGAAAATAGTTGTGAAATAATTGTAAAATAATACAATTTTTAACATTCCATACTGAGAAACTCTAATATCGATAGCAAGTAGGGTCAAAATCCCAAAATTGAGACATTTTAATACAGAAAATAGTAAAATTTATTATTTTCTGTATTAAAATGTTTCAATTTTGGAATTTTGCCCCTACTTGCTATCAATATTAGTAATTTTTCTAACATAGAGTTTCTCAGTGAAGTATATCTCTTTTGAAATGGGACATAAAAGCCTATAAAAAAACATGTGAATAGTTTCGAACGTTCAAATGAACGAAATATTTTTTTCAAATTATATTTTATCCAGAAATATTGTGCCAACTAAAAATAACAATCAGGATTACAAGTTTATTTAATTCTTTATTATTTTCAATGTAAATGAATCAATATTTAAAAACTTTTTATAGTTACAAATACAATCAATACAAAAATTCGTTCATTTGAACGTTCAGAACTTTTCAATCATATAAAAAATGAAGTGTGAATAAAGTTTGAGATCGTGAAAATGAAAACGAATTTTCGATTAGATGTAAAAGTTGTTTAACTCTGTAGGTGCTCAGTTTTCAGGAACTTAATGGCTTTTAGTACCCTTTGCCTCGTTCCTGCCTTACTTTCTGTCCATTCAACTTCCTCCTTTCCGCATGATGCAACCATCGAACAAATCTCAACTTACTAGCTCTTTGAAGCGTGCAGTGTTTGATGGGTTTATTAATGTCTTAATACGTCGTAACCGTTCTATTGAGCGAACTCATTTCATAAGCCAGACTCAAGCCGAAAAGGGTGCTGATAGGAGGTGAGGTGCATTATGAGCTAAACATTTGGAAGTAGCAGGGTTGGTTACCCATTTAGTTGCCCTATTCGCCCAAAGCCCTTTGACGGATTGGCCAGTCGCTAATGAAGCGTCATACTATGCTAATTGCAATTTCCTTTTTACTCTCATGTCTGGAAATCCTTAAGCTTTATTTAAACCTTATTTCCAAACCCAAACACCTTTTTTTCATGCATATTCTTTAATTTTCATTCCCAATCCCTCTTATTGAGTTTTCATCTAGGTACACGAAGTTTTAAATGAATCGGAGGTATGCACTTTTCGGAAATTTCTCGACATTCTTGAGCTGATAGCTAGAAAGTTTGAAAACTAAATTCCTCATTAAGTAATTTAAATATCCTGCTCCTCAATTAAGGCATTAATGTCAACAATAATTGCATTCTGGGACTAGAACTGGAAAGCATAGAACAGGTCGATACAACATTCTGCTTTGCGGGAGTCTAGAAGGAAGGGCTGTCGGTGTCGGAAGTAGACCCGGGAAAGCGTTGTGAGTTTCTACCTCGCAGGGAAAGGGGTGTGCAAACGGAAACATGGGGACCATCGCCGGATATTGAAAATACCTCGAGAGCTTCTGGACACACAAACATCCTACACCGTTTCACGAAGTCATACAGTCGAACTGGTCTGAGGGAGTCTTTCACAATTACACATAGATATATGTAAATAGTGAGAAAATGTGATCGACAAGGATGGAAGTTGAGTACAAGAGAGAACGTAACCACGAAGTTGAAACTGTGTAGAATTGTGAGGGATATAGGGATGCCACTCTACGTAATATATACAGTTTACAGTCTTCACTATATAATATATATATATGTATATTATATTCGTATAGTACAGAGAATGCACGAAAGTCGTAAACGATTAAATTCTCGCGTTCATGGGGTTCAAGAATGGACCATTCTAGGACGAATTTATGTCTACTGCCCTGTAGGAAGTCGCAGAAGGTAATGTACATTCGACAGAAAGCTAGTGGATTCCGAGAGATGCAGAAATATCATGTGTTAGTATAATATAGAGAGAAAGAGGAAGAGCTTGAACTCTGGGTAGTAAAAGCGTAAGTGCTACTAAACCAGCTATACCGAATATGATATTCTCTCAAGAATATGCAATTGTTCAACGGTTAAAATTTAATTAGAGCTAAAATAATATCAGTGGGTATTTTATTCAAGGGAAAGTAATTTGATTCATCTCTCATTCAATAGCGAAAATCTTTGAATAATTTATATCATTAGCAAAAAACACGGTGTGTAATAGATATTTATCAATGATTACCACCTAATTTACTGTCAAAATAGCGTGCTTCTCGATACTGCAATATTCGAAGAGAGGGATGTATTGATGCCTCCTTGGTGTGAAGTTGCATTCCATATCTAATAGAGAGATTATATTGCCTTTGGTTACTTAATTAAGATATAGGTAGCACTTGCCTTCTCCCTTTGATCATCGTATCAACAACAAGCTTTGAATAATTATATCCCTAAGAGGTTGTGCATTTCCATATATTGATGATAAAAATAGAACAATATTTGCAGTAGATTTTCTGGCAATTGTACTTTTTTTATTTCATTAGAAGTTTTAAAAAATTGAAGAGCTCGAGTTGACATTCTTGCAAAAAATGAACATTTTACTTTGTAAAACGAGTAAAATGAGATTCTTTGACATTTTAGCATCAACCATGACGATACGCAGACCACATCGGAAATAGGACGAAGCGAGCCAAAACAACCTAACAGAGTTTTCTTCTGTACTCAAAGAAAAAGGTCTTTGTACAGCATTCGTCTGTGCTTTCTTGTTCACTGGTTTTCTCAACTTGAATAAAACTGATGAATTCTCTAGTACACTTTCCAAAAAGGACATAAATAACCAAAACGACTCTATTCGTTTAGGTGTTATTTCCATATTATGTCTTGTTTTTTCATGAAACATAAGTTCATCATATTTATTATGTAGAGTTATTCTAAAATGTTCACGAGAAAAGAAAAGTTCCGTCCTTGTTTGTTATTCAAGTCAAAAGACGTTATTAAGTAAGCAAAAGGGCTTTTAATTATCATATATTAATAAATATATAGCTGATATATATAGTGAAATTATAGTTGAGACCTATTATTTCCAAAGTCCTTGAGAATGATCAGGATAAGGCAGGTGTTAATATTTCACCTGCTAATAGGACTAAATTTCATTTATCTTTTTTCGAATTCCTTGGATTATTAATTGGTGCAGTAGAAATGGATTTATGGCGGTTTGAATGTGAAAAGAATTAAAGGCATATCTTTCGTTCAAGAGGAACTGTAGACACTCGTTTCTATAAGTACCTTACAAACTCGAATCGAATCGTTCAGATTCTTAACTCTGCAAGTCTGATACACAGGATTATTCACAATTTATTATCACTGTAAATATTAGAAGTCTTAAGAAGTTTCCGATGAAAAAATAATTTCAGTAAAGTAGAAAGAAGGAAAAGTTTCTGTTCAATGTGTTTAATCTTTGATCCTTTATTTATGAATCCCTTAATTGTTCACTTCTTTGACAAAACTTGCTTTCTTGGCTATTGAGGTCACCGATGTCGGTCGATTCGTAGTTGCAATTGAAGGTAGGGGTACAATCTACACGAAAGAAGTTAATCCTGATAAAGTGCGCAAAGAAAGTCGAGTAAAAGACTTTGGGCACTGAGACCTCTTTTAATCCTTTATTGACTTTCTTCTTCTGTTTTCTCGATTAGTCTTCATCATTTTTACCAGTCTCGTTGTTAAAAAAAAGGAAACGAAGAATTATTGCTTTTCATTAAAAATTCGTTATCATAATGAAAAGAAAGTTGTTTGTTATTCTGATAATAAAGATTGCTCTAGGACATAGCAGCGAAAGTGGAGGAATTATGAAAACAATAGGAAGAAAGGAGAGAATAAAAGCAGGAAAAATTGCAAAGCCAGGCTGATGATAGTCGGGCTGTGATGTATCATCAATTTGGTTCTGAAAAACGGGGTGGGATGTGACTAATAATTAATGTAAGGTATATACTTTTCTGAACTTCAATGCTACATTTTTCTAAGGATTATTTTGCAAGCCACTCGGTAATGTCGAGAAAGTACTGTTTTTCTCATATTTTCGCTTTGTCCTGTCTTTGACTTTATGGGAGTAATATCACGCTAAGGGGGCAACCTTATCCCCATTCCGACTTTCCCCACTTTTTCCCTCCGGGCAAAACCACAGCGTCCCCTTTGCGAACTATTTCCGCTTTTCTCATTCTCTCTTCACCTCCGACACGCCCAGTTTGACCCAGGGTCATGTTTAGTTAGAAAGAGTTAAGAGCTGAAGTGGAAGCACCGGGTTGTCAGCAAGGTTAATCTCTTTATAATCCAGCCGCAAATTTTTTCACCAGGGAGAATATTTATTAGCGAAATTAAGGCAATTAGCGTAGGATCACGAATAGATACTTTTACTCGTTTTCGTGTTACTTGAAACAGAGACAATAAATACTCATACTGACGTGTTCGTATTGGTTAGCATTTCAAATAAAGTTACGAACCACTCGAAACGATTCTGTGGAAATGTGAAACGGAAAATACTACTCGTTTTTGTTTATATCCCGATTATATCATCCCTCTCAGATGCTAGAATGAAAAAACGCATTGTTTGACGCCGCTGTTTGCTTTATACATTTTTTTTATTGAAAGTCGCGGAAATCACTGTTGTGGTTTAGTAAAAGTTGTTTTACATGTTTACAATTCTAAAAGAGTATTCCGGCAGGTTATTTAATTTTTAAGCTAACTCTGTCAATTGTTTTTTACTGAATCGTTGGAATTGTACATTGTAAAATTCACTTATTGAATGTAAACACTAGTTTGTAAAGCAGAGTAAATAACATTGGCATGGAAACAAAGCCATGAGTTGTGAACCATTCTATACGAAAATTCGTTAAAAATTCACATCGTCGCAATTTCTCTGAGTGGAATGGCATAAATTTTTAATTAATAAATGTAAACCTATTTTATCATGTTTCTTTCTCGAATTTCATTGCATGTTTGAGATGAGTAAACACGATAAGCCAGACTCGTGTATAGCTGACAAATAAAAGCGAACGTTGATGCGGTCAAAATATAATAAAATGGGAAGAAGAAACGAGAAGCATACAGGAAAATATGAGTCTTACACACCACATTGTGTATACACATTATACACTTTAAATGTCGATGCATGGAAACATTCCTCGCTATTCACTTTTGGAAGTGATATTACGAATCTCACAGTGTACACAAACCAAATACATCATCGTAATTGAGAAAAATTGCGGTTGCACGAGATTACATGAGCTTACAATATTTTTGTTAAAAAGAGTACCAATTCAGCATCACTGGATATATCCAGCTATATGAATAGTATTAGGAATAAAAAAGTACATTTAATTACCAATTTTTTTTTAATATTTCAGTCCGAGAAATTTTCGGTTGGCTTCTTTTAATTTATATCTAAAATATTCAAGTTAACATGCACTTTCCAACATTAATCTTAAATTATTCTAGAAGAAAGGTTGATTCAAGACTGAGCAGGCACGAAATTAATTACTCGTACATTTCTTATTCTAAGGTAACATAAATAATTGTGCTAAACTTTGGCCCATCCAGTGTGGTTGATTTTAACATCGGCATCGTTAAATCATTAAAATGTTTGTCACGTGCCAATTGTACTTTACGACTCGAGGCACGCGTTGCAATTGTTCGGTGCTCTAATTACCGTGGACGCGAATATTAGATTGCTGTGTACACTAACACACTGGATTAATAGTAATCACTAGGGTCAGTTCGCCTAGAGCTATACAAAATATCGATAACTACTATCTCTCACCTAAATTTTGAATTTTCTAAATAATACCAAAGTCTTTAGAAAACAAGTAATCTAGTGACTTTTAAAGTTGCTTGAAATTCTAACTCACGGATTGCTTATACACTCGATCGGCATAAATTACATTTTTCAATCATGATCTTCTTCTCGAAATGTCAGAGAACGAATCTGAGATTTTGTTTATTTTCCTCTGGGAATATTTTATGCAAACTCGATGCTCTTCTTACGTAATGCCAATTTCTCTCTCCAATAAGACTGCGGTTTACGGTGAAATTCAAATAACTTTTCGAAAACAAGGAAGGACTTTTTATTTGCTTTAATCGTCTATTTTTATATTTTGCAAACATCGATTTTAATTTCGATGGATTGAATTGATTTGAATTGGTTTAAATTGAATAATCAAGTTGAAAGTGGATAAACAGGGGATAGGTAGCTTGGGGAAAATGAATAAGGAATTAAAACAAACATGCTAAACAAATCACGTATGGAATAAATAACTTCTTCCCCCCCTACCTTGATTCGCCCCTTTCATCTCAACTGACCATCTCGTCGAACTCGAAGCGAGCTTTACTCTCCCTCCTACTCGATGAGAAATTGTACGGGGGTTGCTTTTGATTTAGCGGAATATGCTTGTGGCACTGACGACTCATATCCCATTACTACAGGATCGCCCGACCTGGAGCCCTCCTGCCACCAACTGAAACCCCTAATTAATGGTTACGCTCATTTCATCTCCATGAATGGCGCGAAAAATTATGTCCATTTGAATACAAATGAAATCCCGACGACTCTTTCACGTTTTCGTTTTAGATTTACTTGATATTTATTCGCAAGTGTAATCTGAAACATGAGCTCTTGGAAACATTTCTGAAAAGCTTGATAGTTGTCTGCAAATAATCTATTAGCTTAACATTAAAACCGTTCTGCTGATATGGAATATGAATATTGCTTAATTCTAATAATATTTAAGAAGAAATAAGCTTCTTGAACGAAAAAGCGTTCAATATATTCTCGTAACAATTTTAGACCACCTAAAATTGAAATATTTGTAATGAAAAATTTATGTCAGTATTGGGGATTCTGGGAATCTCTTAAGAGGACTCTTAAGTCTTGTGACGTCGCGTTAATTGTCAGTGAGAATTGCTGGAATTACGAGGTGACTGGATAATGAACCTCCCGTAAACTCGAGGAGCGTCAACGAATTATTACATTCTTTACTACTTTATTTGAATATTAATTTTAAATGTGATTTGGTTCTACTAAAATGTTAAACACTTAAACCTCCTTGAATGTACATATAAGAAATGTTTTTCTTATTTTTAGAATGCATGGCTAGCTATAATAAGAGATAGAGTGAAAATTATTTTCTGTTTATTCAAGTCGTGAAGTAATTCAGAATATGAAAATTTACAAAATGAAGTCTTGAAGTACTTTGGTTTTTGGGCGAGCGTCCAAGATAAACGTACTAAATTCGAGAAAAAAGGGATTGCGTTCTATATTAAATAAATCCCAATTACCGTCTGCTCCCCTCGTTTTTATCGAATAGAGCAAGGTCACTTTTTCACCGCCTGATGATTCCTCATTCATAGAAAAAATAACTTATGTTATTATGTAGACTTATTTGCGCTTATATATTGCATTATACGGAAATGGTACCAAATGTGTCAATGTTGTTTACATTGCCACTTGTAACTTCAAAGAGGTACAAAATAAACTAATTTCGCTAGCACCTTGATATAATCAAATTAACAGCAATTTTGATACTCATCCCTTCTGTGTAAATCAATGCCCTTGAGTAACATCAGGTAAATGCAACTAGTCCTGATGATTAATTGCGATATTATAGAGAGAAATTACAATGACCTGGAAATTCTGTAATTTAAATCGGTAGATCATATTTCATATTTAATACCAGTTATAAAGATGTGATCCCTTGTTAGATAGTTTTTTTCTTTTTAGACATTATCGCAAGTCAATCGTCGTTTGATTAATTCGCTAATGCGACACGCGAAGGCACTAAAGCGTGACGATGCCGAGATCTCGAAGCAGTGGAAAACTTTCCGTAAATCTCATAACTCTTCTCATTGGTATTTCCTGATGAAATACTATAAAGTTCCTTATTCCATAGTTGCAGCAACTGGGGATAACAAAGATCGCTCGTTCCTACAAATTGAAATGAAACTTGAGAGCATTTTCTTCTCCAAAAGATAAGGAACTGTTGAGAAGTTACCCTTTGATCTATCGGCGATTTAATGCAATTCTATCTCAATGGGAACATTGGAAAAGAGGCAGAAAACTCTCGCGTTGCAAATTAGGAATTAGATTAGATCTCTACTTACTTCCACATTTTAGATCGTATAAACTCATACATAATTTTACACGGAGAAAACTGGATATTAAACCGTAATATCTAGATATTTAGATATAATATCTTGATATTAAAACTTAATATCCAGAGATTAAAATACTGGACGTTAGAATATTTGGATTATATATTTTAATATCTAGATATTATATCTAAATATCTAGATAGTCGTCCCATAGTTAAATAGCTAGATATTACGGTTTAATATCCAGTTTTCTCCGAGTATGGATGTATATTATTGTATCATAATTTTTCTATCGTCAATTTTCCCTTTTTCCTGATTTGTTGGACAAATGGCAACGCCGAAGAAGATCGAAATTTAACTTTCCCCCCTGGCTTCTGCGGCATTCGTTCAGACATTCGGTGCCGGAGTCAAATCAAAAGTTATCCGGTAGTCTGCTTCCAGGAGGGTGGTTTGGGTTTGAGGAGGTGAAACCTGTTTCCGGGTGGCAAAGCCGCTCGCAAGCATGCAGCAGCTCCTCAATCCCCTCTCTAACCCTTTCCATTGCCTCCCCTTACTCTCTTCCGCCACGCCGAGCTCTCGTAACCGTCGTTCCAAAAGCCCACTAGGTAAAGTTGTAAGTAGCGCTTTCGCCCGTTTGATTGCATTAGCTTATTCAACCAAGTTCGGACCGCCTCTTTCCCAGCATCCTGGTGCTTCGCAAGAGTTCTCTCACGTTTTACTAAATACGCACTGAATGCCACACGCGCATCGACCATTTACCATGCACCGACCCTTATTTCGCAAACTGCTTCACAGCAACATCAGTAGTCTAAACAGATCCTGCCTGAACAGGAAAAACTACCGTTTCTATTTTGTTTGAACTCTTTTTCTCACAAATTCACTTTGAGCTTAGAAAATTGGCTTCGTCATAAATTTATTATGAAACATATCGTGTGTGGCGCGAGAGAAATGGCCTTTTTTCTCCAGTCACGCAAACTTCCTCTGAACTAGATTTGTACTCTCAAGTGAAGATATATAAACATTTATCGAATGTTCGTCTCTTCCACCAGAGAACAATCACATCCGAAAATATTTGTCGAAAATATTTGACCAAAGAGAACGTTGAAAAAGTTCAATTCGTCCTTTGACTATCAACGAGCAGGAAATTAACCATTCATTCGACATTCATGAAATTTCGGAAATTCCTCGAGATTTTGCCCAATCCACAAATACTGTCTGATCAATTTTTGCCCAGAAGGTAAAAAATGAATTCCATTTCATGAGGATTCGCTTCAAAGTGGAAATCTGTAGTTACAAATAGAGACCAGAGATATATATTTAGTTTTGTGTTGGCACTCTAAAGTTCATTTTTAGATTGAATCAGTTTTTTCAAATAATTAACAAATCAATAAATTTTGTTACAATCATTGATCGACAAACAATTTTTGTAATTTGATTATTATTTCAGAAATTCTGCTGGCGGAAGTTTGGTAAGCTTTCACAAAACATAAACAATATCGATAATTTTGCTGGGTTATCGTATGCATCGGTTTGCCTACAACCACATATCCTAAAAGCATTTGACCCTGCCAGTGGCGATCTTCCTATCGCAGATGTTTGTTAGTGATTACTTTGTTTGTATTCTCATCTATACATATTCTCTATGAGCTCTTCGAGCATCGTCCAATCAGGGTCGAGTATTACGCCGCAGTCTATGAAAGCTCTTCTCTGCATACTACATAGATGATGCACTATACATATCCTATTATAGTAACTATAATATTTGCCTGCATTACTATATTTTAATAATTATTCAGAACTATTTTATAAGCCTTTAATTCTCAATTATTTATCTCTTCCATACAAGTATACTTCATACTATATCAAAATACAAATTTTCGTTTATTTAGTTAGCTAAACGAGAATAATAGATGTGCATAGTTTTTCACATCGTGTTTTAATTGCAAGATTAGTGTATCAGAAATTAATATAGTGGTTTTCAACTGGTAAAGTTAATATCTAATATTTTTTATTGGAAAAATTGAAAGAATGTTTTCCTATTGTAATAAATAAAATATATGAGAATCTGAAAATGGGGATTCATAATATTTCATATTTAAATACTGCCTTTTCTTCTTCTTGGATTAAAGAGAATTATATGATTATATTTATTAAATTTCGGTACAGTAATGTGAATAAGTGTCATAAAGTCTCTGTTTTCCCCATTTTCAAACGATATTATACAATATATTACATAATTTTTAACACCTTTTCTAAATAATAAGACTCGGTGAGGCAAAGGATTAAAGCAACGCGGGTATGAAACGAGCAGGAATATTAACCAGACCAGTGAGATAGAATACGATTGCCTCGTGCATTGACATCGCATATTAAAGTTAAACAATTAATTGACAGACTGCAGTAGATACCTCACTATAATTTTCATGAAAACATAATGAACGAAACGAGGCCAATTTAGCGCTCCTTTATAATCTTGAAATAATGCCAAAGAGCAATTTTAAATAAAATATACACCTCTCGCTGAAATAATTATTTGTGCTAGAAATTAATTATTTCGTCGTTTTGGATGTGGTTCTATTCTTTTAATTCAGTGTTTCCATTTTCTCGTCTCTATTGGATATAAACCACGTCAGTAAAATCGGAAATCCTCACGAGTAAATCCTAGTTACAAATTTGGGAGAAGTTAGGAACCCTTAACTCAAGAACAGTTCCGGCGTTCACTCGCTTGGAATAAGCATTTCTGACACTTTTATCGCAGAAATCCAAAACTTTCGCAAGAGACACTTCGATGGACTTTGTTCTCGGCGGATATTAAATGCACAAATTTATTTGTACGTTTCAACTGCACACGAAGATACACTTTTCTGTTCATAGCAATCGATTCAGAATCTACGATCGGTGTATTGTGAAATTTTATCGGAAGTGAAATAAACGAATCTGTGGACTGTTATTGACGGTTAAAAAAGCTTGCTCCCATAAATTTTTCATGTTGTTACTTTTTATCGATAAAAATTGATAAAAAGCTTTATATTTTTTGGCGAAAGTCAATTAAACAGGGGCTATCTTTATTCTCTTCTGAAATTTTTCTCTAAAGTAACAGGAAGATGGAAGATAGATCAAAGATAAATCACAAGATAGATACACAAGATAGAAGAGTAATCTTGACTCGTTAAAAAGTAATCAACTTGTTCATCCATTGCAAAGTTGCTTTCTAGCTATGAATGGATAATTGAAAAACGGAAATTACGTTAGAGAAGAAGTAGCCAGCTCAGGATACCAAAAAAAAAAAAGAAAAAAAATACGAGTGTTTTGACGATGAAGGGAAGGAAGGAAGAAGCATGAGATGCTCCTTTCTTTGGTTCTGCTGTGAGTTCCGCTCGATATGAGGGCTTTGAACTTACGAGCTAGCACCGTAGGGCGTTATTACAGAGGCGGAGTAAAATAAAAAGAAAAAAATCAGCCAATTGGCGAAAGCGCTGCACGCGTTAGCTCGATAAAATTACTGCCTACGTACGGCAGCGAGGATTCCTCAGAAAAGCTGAAAGCTTCTTTCTCTCGTTCTCTTTCATTCACCGCTTCAATCTCTCTTTGTCTTTTCCTTCCACCGGAGTCTGCGAGCTAATAAATTCATAATTCAATATTGACTCTGGAATTGTCTCCGTTCTTCCTTCCGCATAATACCAACCAGGGTTTGCCTAGCTTTTAAACAATTAGCTGCGAAAACAATATTATTATGTCGCACGAGATCGAAACCTCTTCGTCTTAGCACCATTGCGATCTCTTAAGTCCCGACCTACCTATAGAGATATTTCGTAACGAGACTGAAGGGAGAGTTTTTATGTAGAAAAGAGAGAATCGAGGAAGAATGTGGGGGAGAACAAAAGGGTGGGAGTTCCAAGTCTCACGCTATAACTCAAACTAAATATTTACCATGAGAAATTATAGTAATACCTCTTCCCAAGCTGCGAGAGGCTTTAGTCGAAAGCCCTGTTTTAGCTGATGCAGGAACTTTATCGACATTCGATTACGTCCCTATTATAGGTAAGAACAGCTCAAGCGAAAGCAAATAACTACTCGTGTAATAAAGAAATTAAGCTAAAAGCTTTTATATTTACATGAAATTTTAACCAGTCACATGGTGAAATTGACTGAAAAAATTCATCAGTTCTTACATTTATTGTTACGAATGCCAAATATCGAAATATTAAAAAAATTTAATTCTAATTTAATTATTTAAACACTTATTCTAAATATTCAAATTCGTTTTACTTTTATTATGATGCAAATAAGTCATTTATGTACTTGGAAAATGGGTTTTCTAATTTGAGAATGTTTACTATTTATCGCTTGAGTGTTCTTGAAAGTTTGCGCCTGAATTGTTTACTCGGTCGGTTTTATTTGGGTCTGTTGATCTGATGTTTGCTAGTCATTGAAGCATCAAATACGCTGGTAGTTTCCCCAAAGTTTACAAATTTTGGTTCTTTGTCTATCAGTTAAGTTTCGACTCTCAGTCTGAGAGGTTGCGAGAATGTTTGATCGACAAGTACAAGTTCAAGTAGAAGTGAAAATGAATAGTACAAGTGCAAGTAAAAGTGAAAGTGCTAATGAATGGATTATCGAGGTCACGAGGTTCAGGGAACATCTTGCATTTTGGATTTGAAAAGAAGGTATAAATTATTGAAGCAAAATAAATGTTTTTTTAAAATCTGTTTTCAAATTATAATTATGTGTATAAAAGCATAGACAATTTAGATAAATTACTAGGCGTGGCAAAATCTGCAAACAGAAGCATTGTAATACGATCTAGATTGAAGTCCTGGTGGGAGTTTGATACGTGCTTATACTGAAATGGAAAGCCTTCTGCTGAGTATTTGTCCCCCTCAGGGATATCTTTGGCATAGAAGCCTTTTTGACACTTTTGCGATTTCCATTGTACTTCAACAAAGAACCTTGATCCTGCTTCTGTTCATTTCTCGACGTAATTCTCTGGAAATTTGAATTAGAATGATTGAAACCATAGTTTTTATCGGATAATTCTTCTGAGTTTTCATTAAAAAGTTCCTCGAAAAGCACTCCAGTTCTATCCTCTCTAATCACTAATTTCTCTTTAAATATATATGCTACAATAAATCAATAAATTGGTAAAAATATTTGAACCGTTGAATTTGTATTTTTAAAATTAAACAATCTTGTTTATACGAGGATTGTTAATAAATCGACATTTTGGAGTGCCTTCCGTAGAGCGTTCATGTATGATACAATGACAAACATTCCAATTAAATCGTGTATCGTTCTAGTGGAATGCCTGAAACTCAAGCGCTAAATAATGGCCAGTTGCAATAACGAGACTTTGACATACCTAGAGTGTGAATCTCAATAATCAAAATGTGACACGTAAGCCGATCACCTCGGCTAAAATATACGTATATAATACAGATAAATAGAAACTTGCAATGGCCTTTTAATTCTCTTCCATTTATAAAATATACCAGAGCATGCAGACAGGAAGGACCTAATGATTCAATTTTGAATACTTTTTTAAAAATAAGATTACTCATTTTGTCGGTAGTCCTTGCTGAGGGTTATTTTGCAATAAGTAATAAATTGTAAGTAATTATTTGAGTTCTTGTGCAGAAGAACCATGTAACCATCAATTGATTTTAATCGTACGAAGATCCGTTATCGAATTTTATACCAGTACAGCCCAGACCTTCTCGAGACAAATTCTTTTTTAATAGACACACATTTTCGATCCGATGCGGCGATCGCGGTCGCTCGGACCTTCGCTTCTTCATTCTCCGTGGAATTTTCATTATAATACGGTTGCTCTTACGACGCAATATTCCACGGCATGAGGTAATGTAATTTTGTAAGGTAACCTAATAACGCTCTCTTTTTTGCATGTTTCAGGTAAGTACGTGCACCTGTCTGCTATCCAACTACTTGTGATCTGACTAAATGAGCATAGACCAAATTCGTACAGGGTAAGAATAATACCACGATATTAAAGTGACAAAGCAAACATTTTAATCATAAAAGCAATTAACGAATGCATGACGATAGGAGGTCATGCGCTTGACAGTATTCATCGCGAATAAAATGAAACTTCTTAGAGCGTATAGAATAGGTATTAATAAAAATAAAATGACACTGAAATAAAGCTGAGTACTTTCAGAATTAATTGTGATTTCAAAGCCGTCTTCAACCTGACTGCGGATGTCATGATACATTTTTAATACTGCGGGATATCAATCTCACATTAACCTGAATAGGAAACTGCCACGTCAAAAAAAAAAAAAAACGCGAGCCGAAAGTGCGAGTGTTTTCTAGGCTTTCAGCGAAATTGAAAAAAAAAGTTGTTCACAAATAATGTAAGACGAGTTTCAGAAATTCTTACTCTCTTTTATGCTGCCACAAAAATTTTATATCGTTAGTACATCTCTTTGGAGAAAATGCCTTCAGACAAAAATAACTGGCGACATCACAAGAATTGGTCATCAGAATTTGCTGTCTATTGAAAAGAAAATTTTTAATTCGTGCATTTCTGGCAGGATGTTTTCTGGGTTCTAATCTTTCATTCCTATTCAAGTCCCGAAGGAGTAGCAAATTTTCTCTCCTTTGAAATATAATTTAAATTCACTTTCTTCAACAAAGAATTGACTCTGACTCGCCCTCTTCCTTGACTTTCGCGATTACTCATTGCAGACTTTATCATTGGAGTTTTATCATTGCTAGCATTTCTAGCATGGAAATGGTGACTACCTCCTTCCATTTCCACAGCTAATTATCTCACAGTTTCCATTCGCAACGCGTACCAACGAGAAAATCGGTACGGTACTGCGGTGAAGATTATTAAAAGTTCGCGCTTGCACCACTTTTCCGATTCACTCCTATTTCTTTTTTTATGCTCATTTCGACCGACTTTAATCAGCGTACTCGGGGTACGAATATATACGTGAAGTAGAATTATTGTAAGCCACAGGTTCCATTTCCACGTCGTGTACTGGCCGGAGGCGTTCGTGTGTATAGAAAGTTTGAAAATCCACTCACAGGGCGCTTGAAACTATTCGTCTCAAAAAACTCTCCTCATAAAAATCCAAACCTCCTGCCTAATCGTTGGCTAAACTTTGCATTTTCTCCGCGATAAGCTTCCAGAATTGCTTGACACACATTTATACGGTTCGGTATTCTCTGAAAACCTTGTAATTAAAGAACTTTTACCGCAATGGGTTATACGCTAGGTGAAGTTTAATTAAAAGCCTCGCCTATCGTGTAATCGAGGATATTGAATTTATGGATGAACTAATTGTGTGATTATTGGAATATTATTAATTAATAGAGACTTTTCAAATTGGAGCTTTTAATTTCATGATTAATTGCTTGCAAAGATTTTATTTTAAAGGGGAATTATCGACACCAATGTATGATGCATGAGTGTCGATTTTATTTTTTCGGGTTATTTTTAAACAATAACTTTTTGAAATTCGGCATTTGATTACCAAATGAATAAGTCAAAAATAAAACATGAAAATACTCTATCAGATTATAAAACTTGGCTGTACTTCAAGTGATATTTAATTTCGAAAGTAACGGCTTTATTTATGTGCTTTTATCAATTTAATTATTTTGTTCTTGAAGGATATTATATATGTATTTTCCTTGAAGTGAAACTTTCAACGATGTCAATAAATTTCCATGAAGCTTCATTGTAACAGAAATGTAGCCCCAGGGTCAGAATAATCACCGAGGCAAAAGCGAAAGAGATACCAATGGAGATAGCAAAAGTGTGCGAAGGAATTACACCCTGAATAAAAGCGAGATTTGGAGGGGTAGAACAATACAGGGCTTGTGGTGTGCAGAAGATCCGTGGCTAAATAAGCACTGAAGAGGTCCTGTTACAGACGAAAGTGAAAACAAGCTTGTCTCTCGGTTTTGCTTCATTTTTTATTGTGTGCCTTTGACTTTGGCATTTGAAGTCTTGTTGTAGTACCTCGACAAGCGCACGATTCACCACTATTGCGAGCTCAAAGGTTGTGAATGTGCAGAAAGGGTAACGAAACAAGGAGAGAGAGAGAGAGAAGAGAGACTTTGCTATCAAACGTTGTAATTAACTCTGTCTTTACACAATTTTCGTAAATATTGTTAAAGTATCTAAACCAATTTTAAAATGAAAGTTTTTTTGCTATCTAAAGATCAATTTGATGATTTGTTCATTTTTCTAAATTGATCAGTGGAATTGTTTCTGACACACAAGTTCCTTTTATTAAGAATGGATGTAGGGTAAAAGTGATTAAATGAAGAGTGGAAAGTTGAAACGAATTTTTGAAACAATAAAATCGCCGATAAGGTGGTCGATCGAAATGGGGAGATTGTGAGAAGTCTCAATGCACTCGAATCAAGGGTGTAAAAGGAACGTCCTATAGAAGTGGTCGTGCCTGGCCATCTTAAGAAGTTCGTCCTCTTTTCCTTTTTCTCCATTCTCGCGAATTGAGCCAAGAAATAGTATTTCTATTTTAACGGTTCCTTTCTTCCACTTGAGTCCATTTCTCATTTATTGTGCCCCACCTTTGACAAACATAACTGTCTCTCGTTATTAGAATTTTACAAGCATTTGCCTTCACATTCAGCTTTATTCAAATACGTCCATGGTTCATTAAGCTTTGCAAAATTTATCTTCTGCAAAAAATATACGAGTTGAACATCACATTTTTCAGATCTTATGCAATATTTTCATTTTCTATTTTCAATTGGAAAAAGGACGTGTGAAGACTTGAGATCGCAAATCAAAAAGTATTTATTTCGCGTGTTTTTTGTAATAAAGCATTTGGACAGCATTCAGGATTAACGAGAAGTAAAGAAGGAGTAGAAAATAAAACTTCGAGTCATCGTATAATCCAGCCGTCAGAATCGTTTTGGAGCATAATGCAAATCAATTGTTAGTTGATGGAGGTGGGAGGATTTTAGTTACTGGGCAAAATCAAAGTTCAATTAACTTTTCTACTCGAACAATCGGTGGCTGATGAAGCGCAAGAGTCGAGAATTACTGGTCCCGGAAAAGTATACGTTCTGCGAATATATTTTTAATCCATCCGCATTCGGCATTACAGTGGCGGGGTTTGTTTCCTTTTTCGTGGACAATATGTATTCTCGAAACAATAATTATTCACGGCGTCTGATAAATTTGCCTCCCCAAATAAAGAAATGGACGATATTTTTACAAAAAGACTGATTTTTGTTTCTATTCAAAAGTTTAGCTTTCACTGACTGTAACAATTGAAATAATTCCTAGAATCAGAAACAAAGAGTAAGGAAACAATTTGACAAGATTTTATGATTGAAAAGTTCTGAACGTTTAAATGAACGAATTTTTGTATGCCTTCATTTACATTGAAAATAATAAAGAATTAAATAAACTTGTAATCCTAATTGTTATTTTTAGTTGGCACAATATTTCTGGATAAAATATAATTTGAAAAAAATATTTCGTTCATTTGAACGTTCGAAACTATTCACATGTAAGATTTTGTAAATTTTTGTGCATTCAATTAAATTTATAACTTTATAGCGAAGAACTCGTTTCGCTAGAGTTACGCGGTCAAAATTCTACTTAATGGCCGCAACGACCGGCGAATGATCGCACAAGCTTTCCACCGAGAGGGCGGAAAACATCTTGAGGGTAAAGTCAGCATCCCTCCATCCTCCCTGAAGTCCCGTATAATTTACGACGCGACTTTAACGACTATTTTCAGTGTTTCTTCACTTTTTACTTCTGTCGGTCCCCTGCATTCCCACTGTTTCCACTCGCGGCATTTCACGTTCGCCGATGCCCCGCACCCATTTCCTGCTTCTACTTTAGCTTTATTTCCTGGAAAGAAACAGCACTTTACTTTCATCTCTTTTCCTCTGATTTTTTTATATTTTTTGGGGCAAAATTATCGCAGAACGTTGCTCATGACACAGACCGCGATTCACTTTCTCGTAAGTCAGAGTTATTTAAGTGTAATTACAATGAAATATTGTCGACAACTTCTTGAACTTAAAAGCTAAGAACTGTCCCATAGAAAAAATAGATTATGTCTAAAAATAATGCGTGCAAATCTCTCAAAATATTTTCGTAGAGCAATGACTTCTTGTTCGAGAAATTGATAACAAAAAAATATTTTTCAGACACGTCTTTAAAAGACATATTAGAGCCATTTCATTTTATCTAATGGCTGCACCTATATAACTACTTTAATTACCGCGAAACCACGACCAGCACTTCGTTTACCAGCTCTCCTATTAAGTTAAGGTTACCCTATTTGTCACCGGCACACGACAAAAGGACGAAAGTTACATTTACCCTCTCAAACAAGCCACCTTCTCCCACGAATGCTACCTGGCTGGAAAAGGGTATATTGTACTTATGTTGTTCTTTGCACAAATTGTATTATATGTGATTATATATTTTTCTATGGGAAAAAATGAACAATACTTTTTAATTGCCTTGAACGACACCAACAATGCAACCATAAATTTTTCTCAGTTGAAAATAATGCAAGTGAACAAGTTTAAAACGGTAGAAAGTAATTTATATAAAATAAACGATAATTCGTTTATTAATGACTCTTCCAGATCATTAATTTAAATTTAGTTCATTTCATTTCCACACTGTAAATGGTCTGGAAGAGGAATTAGCAAACAAATTTTCGATCATTTTATATATCAACATGATGTTGACTATAAAATGTTGAATATTTGACAAAAATCTTGTTGAACTTCTACCATATCGAATTAAAAATGTTATAAAATGAAATTTGGGCAGTACATAGATAGTAAATTTAGTTATTTTTATATTTCTTTGTAGTTTTTTCATTTGAGGAAATGTGGACATTAAAGTGAGAGGTAGCTGTGAGATATACATTTGAAATGCTTGAAAATGGAGACTATTATTTAACCAGCGCGAATTATTTTACCCTTAGAGAAGCATAACGTGTTTTACAGTGATAAAGAGTTAAACACTTGTGTCCTGCGTGACCATTCGTGTGCCTTTACGTTTATACATGAGACTATCTTCACAGATAGGAATCGCTCGTAAAACGGTCGTTAAAAGCTATACGAATGGCACAAAGGGATGCTCGTGCTTAATTCCTCAACCAACTAGTAATAGGTAAACCTAACGGCAGTGCATACGAAAGAGATATGAAGGATGTGAGGCTCATAGAGAATGACAATTATGGAAAATGAAAACTTGGTTTACTCACATCTACTCGTATATCTGCAAAAATGCCATATTATCAGTTCTTTACCAAAAAAATAGTGGATTTTTAAATTTATTTTTCTACTTTATAAAGAAAAATGTCTGATCTCCCAAACCGAGAAAAAATGAAGGATATCTTGTTTCATGGTGAAATTTTGAAGTTTCTTTCTCTTTTTCTCGCATCTTGGCTTGACAACAAACGTAACTTAATTTCAGAAAATACAGTGTACAAATAATGACCGGAAAAAAGTTAAATAGGCTGAATAAATGAAGATCTCCTTTCAGGGGGTTGCCAAACAGGTCGCAGTTGACTTGCATTATTTTCGAACGAGTTCTGTGCCAAAAAGCGAGGTGCAAGAAAAGCAGAAACGCCGGGTGTTGTTCCCAGTTTTATGCTACACATTTTCCGGTTAGTCACCAACTCGAAAAGCCAAATTCCACAACAACACAACTTGCATTTGGTCCAGTTTCGATTCGTGGTTAACTCTCGAAACTTTTTTCACGGAAACACGGTAACTAGAAAGTGCATCTAGCAGTTTGGGTCGAGTAACAAAGAGAAAAGGCGACTTTCCTGCATTTGGAATATCCCAAATATTTACTGCGACTATATATATTCTAGTTGGTCCATCAAGTGAATGTTTTTTTCTTATTCCTTGAAATTTTAATTGCTTAAAATACTTTCCAAAGTGGTAAATAAGGATGAAATGTTCTAGATTAAATTATTAATTAAATTGTTATTAGTCGAATACGACTTCACTATATTATTTCATGAACAAAGTTTTAATAAATTTTGCTTATTATTCCTCGAAGTCGAATTGAGATAGAGATTACACATTTACTATTCCAGTATTCGTATGAGTAAAGTAAAACAAAGTGTTTCAGTGAGCAACCCAGAAATATTTGAATCGAAGAATATAATTATGTCATCTAAATGCAAAGCTGTCAGGATCCCGGTACATATATACTATCTTTTCTTGAATTGCTTACATTAATTAAAAAACTCATTGTTATTCGAACGATCAGGAAACTTTTTTTCTTTGCGTATAAAAAATACGAAATTAGAGTGATTATGAAGTTCTGAATGTTCAAATGAACGAATTTTTTTATTGAATCAGAAAAATATCCTTTTCATTTTGTTTTAAGTATTTATAAATCGTGGAGATTAACTAGTGAAATTTATTCGATAATATGCATATTGTATTCATGTTTATGTCTTATGTAAACTGACATTTCAGTTTAATATTTAGCTATCGCATAAATAGTGATATAGTTCTAATACTAGTATTCAGTAGTAAAAGCGGTTATTGGTCAGACGAGACGGAACGACAATACTCGACACAAAGTCGTTCTGCCTTTGTGTTTTCCGATAAGGATTAATGGTTCATTAATTTGTAATTAGGAATACATTTACAAAAATGTCTCTTCCTAAATAAATAAAAATTATTTATACTAACATAAAAATTCGAAAAAACATAACAATTTCCAGAAACGTTTATTCTGTAATTTCGATTGGTTTTTTCACTTTGAAATGTATATTCTCCAATTCTGTTTTAGTATTTGCTCCTTTGGGTACACATTAGCCTCCTGTAGACAGTCGGGTCACACTAAGATCACACCAATGCATACTCAGTACTCACTTGTCATCTCGAGCTAACAGAATTAGTTGACTGTGTGCAGTGTGCACAGTTGCACGTGTAAATCATGAGAATACATTTTACGTCGGTTAGTCTCGTCTGGTTATGCATACCTATGTGAATCAGTCACCAAGTAATTCCATATAATTAGGAACAGAGTGTTCAATGTGTATATTCGAAACTGTCTCAGGTTTACTAAGCTTTCAGAGAAAACTTGCTATGTTTGAAATTAGTTGCAGTCTTGCAGCTGAATTGTCTAATTTAAAAGAGCTTTAGACAGTTCAGAAGGTAATTTAAATTTTGGTATGATTAGTTTCAAGAAGATATTAATTTTTTTTTAACAAACAAAAGCACAAGTTTCACTTCCTACTTTACTGACAATGGCCGACACTTTAACAGTGGAGGTTCTCCTCTCGGAAATAAATGGATATCTTCATGAATCATGAGCGTTCAAGGCCACCACTTCTCGATTCTAGTCGACCCCTCCACCTCGTTTTAAACGACTATCGCAACGTCATCGTTGTCGGTGGTGCGGACTCATTAATTATAGCCAAACATTTTACCGGCATGGCAGCAAAGGCGTAAGTTACTCTTTGTCCCAAGTTCCAAGCTTACGAGGCCTTTCACGAGGTTCACCCTCTTGGGGGAAGGTGCAAAACTACTTCCAACAGTTCCCCTCTATCACTCGCTCGTTTTCTCTCTCGAAGCAGGTACTTCCTATAACCTTACTGAAGGATGTCGTACTTTAATGTAACTGAAAACTTTCCTTGGAGTCAAGTAGCCAAAAGAGACGTTACAGACTCGATTTTCAGTCTCCTAACTTCACTATCTCTACACAGAAAAAAAAGGTCTAGTTTTTTTTTACAGTTTAAGTCCGTTTTTAGACATAACGCCAGATTTAGGCCCTTCTTAGTATAAATAAATTACGTCTATTGAATAGGTGAAAAAAAAAATAACTTAGAAATTGGAATTGAAAGAGAGAAAACAGTTTTGTTTTGAAGACGCTCCTGATAAATATGGTTGGTATCTTAGTTCATGAAACTCCTTCCTCTCTCTTGTCTGGGTGAAATTGCTCGAAAGATATCTACTCAGCTAGGAAGACACTCTTATTGTTTTAAGATAGACAGGTTTATTTACTGCTCGAATGACCACGAAAAGCACGCTGTACTATTCTTGATCCCAGAGGATATCAAATTATTCTTGTGACGTAAATTTCTCGAAAAGGAGCAGCAACCTGAAATTTAATTCTGACCTCATTATCAATAAAACTCAAAGTAATAATAAACTAGTTTACGACCCTGAGAATAATAAACTTATTTTATGCTTCAGCACGCAAAGAATTTCTTCTCACGTCCATTTTATTTTTTAATATAGTGATTTTCGAGGGCAGTATCTTTTAAAACTTTATTTTTTTAATTTATAAACTCTTGAAATATTAATGGCCGGAGATTTTCATATTTTCTGAGGTTGTTGAAAGTAATTTCGCCAAGTAAACGGAATAATCTGTAGGACAAATGGTTTCCTTTCTGAAGGCGTTGGTTCGCTCTCAGCATCTTGGTAACTGATTTGTCGCTTTTGTAATCGCAACTGTGAGCCTCCAACAGTAGCCACTCAAGGTGCTATTAAGTAATTGGAGCAGTCTCCTCAGCATCTGAATTCTGAACGCCCCCTTTGCACCGCATCCATGATCTCAACTTCTCCTTTGCCTCTCTCTGATATATTCCTTGACAGCTAATATAATATTGCCTTCATTCTAGAGAAGAAATTTGATTGATCAGGTCGTAAAATATGGAGACAAGTGAGGGAAAGACGCATCACTGGGCAAGCAGGATTTTTCGCAAATATCCCAATTCCAAATTGAAAATAAATCCCCAGTTAAGCGTGAGCAGGCTTTACTCGGCGAAGAAATAAAGGTGATCGAAAAAGAAACTACGTTAAAGGAAAAAATAAATAAAAATCGACACGCCCTAAAAAAGACGTAAACTGTGAAAGGATATTTAAACGTAAAGAGTGGCTTAATGCTAAGTCCTTTGAGTCAGAAATTTCCTTTAAGAAAAGGGCGTGATGAAGTTTTTTATTGTCAGCGTATTTAAATTGTGGAGCAAAGAATGATTTTATCTGGGTCGCCCTCATTAGAGATTATCTATTGTCACGAAAAGCGCATTGACAGAATATATTAAGTGATGACCCAGATTCAAAGGTTACGTCTCGTAATAAAGGAAGTCAATAGTACGAATTATTTTTCGCATTATGAGAGGTGAAATATATTTGAAAATGTTGAGCTGTGTCCATTTTTCAGTCTTCTTACATTCTATTCTTGCTCGTCCTTTGTTCTATTCTTCTTCATTTTTTTGTGCACACGTTTGATTGCATCTCATTTTGCCTACTATCTCCAAAGAGGGTCAGTCGTTGTTCCAGTCATAAACGTTGATTCTATAAGTCGTCTCCATTCCCTAGTGAGCAAGCAAAGCATTTTTGATGTCGACTCCACTCATTACTTCTTTTTCTTTATAACTACTTCGCCTGCTGTTGACTTCCGTAGACAATTATTATTTTGCATTTTATATTTAATCTTTGAATGCGTTAAGTAGTACCTAAACGTTCTCCCGGGAATGTGTTGAAATTTAGACAATAAATTTTATATTTTTAATTTCGAGAAATTCTAAAGTTTTCATATAAGTTTTGTGGAACCTGAGGCGGTATAAACTGGTGTACCTAAGAAGGAAAGGTAAAGTTATACAGAGTAGAAGTGCCACGTAGGCAAGTAGGATCAACTTAGCCGGTGGCGTCAGTTTCTCGTCTACGTAGGGCCAATGAATTTTATTACTCGCCATATTTATCGGCAGAGCAGTGAAACGATAGAAAATCGTATCGTACTCGAGATAACGCTCGGGGCTTGCATCAAATCTTGGCCTGCACTCTTCTCGTAAATACTCAAATGGCGCAATGACTATTTAAAATTTAAGGTAGCATAAAAAATTCTATTCCATCAATATCTATGGTATAGCAAAAAAAATTCCACGATAAAGGCTTTCACACATTTTTGCTGTTGTGAAAATGTTACAACAGCTGTTGTACATGACTGAAATTGCCCATACGTTCGCGAATTGAAAATATAAAACTCACAAATATTTGAAAAAATGCAGTTCGTAAACATGATACAGGAAAAAGAATACTACGCGCAGTCACTTATCAGGATTTAATACACTAGGTAGAATTTATAACAATCGAAACTGATGAAGCAAATGACAAAGAAAAAAATACTTAATGCAAAAAATTGCTCCTAAAAATGAAAGGATTTATAACATAAGAGAAAATGTATACAAGAGGCCACAATTCATGAATCAGGTCTTGACATCTGTCGCTCTAATTCGTTTCGATGTAGCGTTGCATGAGAAATTGGGGAAACGAACTTACGAGTGACAAAATTTGAAGAGGAGGTAGAGAGGAGCACAGGAGCGTGGAAAGTTAGAGAAGGAGGGAAAACGAAGAGGAGAAAAGAAAAAAACAGAACGAACACCCTTCCGTTGAAATCGTTATCAAGCCTCCTTCTGAACTCTCGTACCGAGAAGAAGTCAGCCACCGTTTTCCATAAGTTCTCTACGTCCTTCTCACTAAAGTTTCTTAATTTGTTCTGTCTCGATGCCAGAAATCTTCCTAATTTTATACTAGAGCAATTACTGAAAACTATGGAGAGATATTAAAATTCTATATTCTGGAAGACTTCGTCTGTTGTGAAAGCTTTATATTTGATAGTAATATTTTCTCTGAGAATTTGTTTAATGAAATATTTAATCAGTGTAATAACACAGACATATAGAAGATGGAAGTTCATTAAACACGATGACAGGTTCCCGTTTCCGTAAAGTCTTTCACGCCTTAGATTAGCGATCTGCACGTTTGGAATTTGCAGAATTCCAAGGTGAAACCATCTTAAGCCCGTATGACTAGATACTGGGAAAATACCGAAGGTAGGATCGTTCCCGACCATATCCTTAAAGAATGACTCTTATCCTTGTCAGGAGATCTATGTAGAGGTGTAAGGATACCAAGTAAGGGTGTCTTCTCGAAAAAGAAGAGGAGCCATGCATCTCCTGGCTAATAGAGCCGAAGTGTTGCCCGCATGCCTCGACGCGTTGCCTTCGATCAATTTATTATACTCACTTAAGCTCGCCACTTCCTTTCGTTTTATTGTGTCTTTCTCTTTGCACCGACTCAAATCACGATGCATTCCTTCTCTTTCTTTGCAATTTACCCATACAGTCTCCAAACTTTTCCAATGACAAATATTCGTACAAACAGTTATTGGACATTTTAAGAAAATATTATTTAAAAAGTCCCATAATCCCTAAAGTACTTTTTACATTTCCTTTTCTTCGGAATAACTATTTATAACACTTCAGTTCAGCTATCGAAATTTTTTTGCATTCCTCTTCACAATGTGAATTCCTGATTGTCCAAAAAATTGGTGATATAATCTTCCACCCTTGACAATTGCAATGTCATGCAGTGATTTTGGATTTTATTAAAGCATTGTAAGGCAATTTATCATAGTCAAGTGAATGTATATATATATATGTTCACACGTGAAAGGCACATACGTGCATCAACCTAAGCAGAAGCTTTTGCAAGTTTTATATGTGTAAGTGTGAGCACCTAAATCAAGTAAATGTGTACGTGAATCGTTTTATCACTTCACGATGCGCAGATATCAATCACTAATGTCAGTGGGTCATATTCGCGATATAACTTCTCGTCAAAAGCGTTTATCGGATAAGACGTCGGCGGAAAGTCATTTGGTAGAAAAACCATAATGGCCGGATCTTTTAAGGTGTAACGCGCTCTTCCGGAAACTCCTAATGCTCGCGTGAAAGTAATACCATTTTTCAAGCTGCAATAAGAAAAAAAATGTTATCGCCTTTGTGTGCTCACTATATTATTTAAGTGCTTATTTCCCATCTCGAAGAAGGTTTTTCATTTTGAAAAAAGAATTTCTAAAAGATTGGAAAATATTGGAAAAAATCTTGTTAAAAACTGTTGCATCACAATCAAGAAGATGGATATACGATCGGCCATACGTCAAGCGACATTGTGCGTAAAACAACAGCTCGTAAAATTCTAAGGGGAGTAAAATTACTTTTCTAGAAAATTGCGAAGGAAAAATACCTTAGAAGACCAACAAGATACTAATGGTTTGGAGTCATAAAACGGCTTCCCGGTGCCTAGGAGCCTCAAGTTATTACCCTCAAGACTATACATAAGGTAGTCTCATAAATCAATTATCACAAAAAAAAAAAATAGGAGCTGTTGACCTAGTCTTCTCAAGAAATTACTTGAAGAAAATATTGACAAAATATCCAATAATCATTTTAAATGAATTTTGACGTTGGAATATATTTAAAATGAAATTAGTAATTTCTTCTAACACAAATGTTTCACTCGCGTTGGTTATTTTAGAGAGCAGCAAGATAAAAAAAAATAATATTTTTCGTCATCTGGCATATACAGTCAATCGCTTTGAGCTGTTTGTTCGGATCAAAGGGTGAGAAAGCGACAAAGGTCGACGTGTCACTGTCGTTCGTGACATTTTCAGATCAGGCAACAAAAATATAGAGCGTCTTTTTACGAGATGTCGTTTCCAAGGCCACTAAACAAATTAGCACGTAAAAAGCAGAGAGGTGAAGGGATATTGTGAAAAAAAGCTTGGTCACTGGTGTCGTTCAGAAGGGTGCGCCCTTTCAAAGGGGAACGATACATTGCAGAGAAAATAGCCTTTGCTTCCTGCAAGAGTCGTAAAACTTCTCTGCGCCTAGAACTGAGGGTGTGCAGATTTTAAAAACTTTAATATGCAGCTTTAAAATTATCCCAACTAACAAACAATGCCAGTTTTAATAACGCCTTTCCTTTTTCACATTATTCCGCACCCTTCGGGTCTGGCTTTGCAGTTATTGCGCTACTTTTTTTTAGCCTGACTAATTCAGTCAGAAGGTGGGAAAAATTTACTGCAACGTTAACGTCAACTGCAAAGAAATTGTAAACTCACCCTTTGATGGTTTTGGCCTTTCAAACTCTATGATTTGAATGATTTCCTCGATTTGAAGAGATAAGAGACTCCGAAGCATGAGAAGATGGGAGTGGCTCGTAAAATTATTGTTCGCTCCCTCATGCTTCCAATCCATTTCCAATCGAAGAGTCGCGTCAGAAAACACTTCACGTCTCCATTTATATCCAGTCTTGACAGAAAAAGCATTAATAATCATTTTCAGGCTTCTGTTTTCTAAAAAATTATAAGAAGGAACTAGAAACTTGAAATACAACTTTTTACCCACCCCTCTCACTCCCTTTTTCAACACCTTTTTCTAACATTTCAACCTTAGTATTAGGATGACTTTTTTCCAAATTTTTCACGACATAATTAAAAAACTATGCCTCACACTATATGGAATTTCATAGAAATTGAGTTGGTTCTATATAGAAGGCTGTATATACCTGTCAGATGCTATAGGACGATAGAGGTATCATCTAAAACCAATCAACGAACATAGATTTTTTTTTTCACTACTGATCGCGTATCGACAGTGCATGTAAATTGTACACTAGACCATAGGCAAGTACTGAGCATAAAGGAATTAATTTTGTCGTTCCATCACGGCGCATATTGAAAACCAACCGGTAATTGTAGCGATAGAACAGCAGCTACAGTTTGATATTCGAGGGATGGAAGTGATCTGTAATTAAGAGGCGTCATAGCGACTGTTCTCATTGCATTTCCTGTCATCGAAAAATATTTTATTACTTTAACGTCAATTTTAAATAAACTGAATTAAAATTCCGATTCGAGCTTTGCTCCGACGTGAAGTATATGGTTGTGTATTTTACTCACATATTCGAACAAAGGGGGTTTCAGTTTTCTGAGCGATAAGTATTATACAAAATTACATTCATAAAATGTTTCTCGAGCTTATTTTCCTTGAAATTATTTTCCTCGTTACATCCAGCAACGTATGATGTTGAAACCGAGCTAGAACTCCGCATACGCAATTCAACTGAGAGTCAGGGTTTTGGTACAGTAGACTGCATATTTCGGAGGACTCTTAATCAATCTTAGGTAGATGGACAGACGAACGGACCGCAACCTCGACTCGCAAATTAATTGTCTGCCTGAGCCGAGCAACTACCAACCTACACTTGTAGACCCCCCTGCCACTACTCAGCTTCAAACTCTGCTAACTCTCTCTCTTCTCCTCATCTCCTTCATCTCTTCTCTTCTCTTCTGTTAGCCCCCCGACCCATGACCCACACTCTGTAACATCTAAACGCCCTTACAATTCGACCCATCGGACTAATGAATTATTATACGCTTCTGCCGCACGAAAACGATCCCATCCTACCTGCGGAAGCATCCTGCACTTTCATATCAATTATTATACCTTCACTAAAATGGTATTATTATCATGCGATAATTAATTTACGACCTTCTCCATATAGCTGATGATTCATCTCTACAGAATAAAATGTAACAATTAATCCTTCACAGAAAAAACTATGGTTACATTTTGTTGCAGATAAAATTTTCCGCGGTTAAAGTTTACACGCTATTTGGCGAAAGTTTATCCTACGATGGAATAAAAACCGTCGTCTGCTACGTCTTTGGCAGCAGTGCGAAGGACAACAAAATATGAGTAAAATTGAGCTACAAATTAGAACACCAGATGTTAAAAAAACATGTTACTTGTTTAATTGTTATTTTTAAAATAATTAGACTGGCCGCGGACGAGTGAGAATGTATTTTTGGTGACTGGGAATAAAGCAATAAATTGACACACGAACAACCCGCCATGTTAAACTGTAATACCGACGGATCTCACAACTTATGTACAATCTTATGGTTAAGAAGATCAGTGAATATGGCGACTTTTCTACAGGTGTCAAGTTCCGAATTATCAGTAACGAAAAATATGTTTTTATTAGTCCGAGACAAGTAAAACTATTTTTTTAATGAAATTGAAGTAGGTAAAACGCTTTTTAAAATTTTATGTCCTGATATTCCGACCCACTTTATCCATACTTTGTTGTTTTTCTCACTTTTGTCAACCGCATAGAAGACGACGCTTTTTAACTGAAAATTCATCCCGAGACAGTTTAAAAACACAAAATTATCTTCTTTTAGTGTAAAGTTTATTCGACAAGGTTAATTTTTGTTGCAGCGAATCTTTACCCTGAAATCGATGTAAACTTTATCCTTCGTTTTTTCTGTGTTGAGGCTTCGGGTGGAATTGAGGTGTGATTCACATGCGTTAGGAGGTTGTTAGGTTCTTTTCGATTTTTTGACATTCATCAGTAAAAGTTTAAAATATGTTTCTTTATCACCTTCAGAAAGGTCAAACTAGCTGGAAACCTTTACTGGGATGTGTTGAGTCTGCGGTAGTTTCCTCAATTTTTCGAGCGAAATTTTGAATTCAAGGAAGTATTTTTATTTTTGAACTCGTCGAATGTAGCTGCGAATTGTTTCCTCTTAACTTTGAATAACTGAAATTGTAAAATCGTTAGAAGTTTTCTTTCAGTAACTGAATTCAGCTGGGATTGGCTCGAAGGCTGAATTAAACGAGGGTCGCTTGAATTGAGCTCCGTTTTTTTAAAGAGGGATGCAGGAGTGGAAGGCATTGAAGAGTGGAGTATTGAGATCTAAAAGAAGTTTGTTGAAAACATGACTGGAGTTGATCGGTTAATTGTTACGTTGTTTTGCCTTTTAGAAACGGGAACGAGCTTTCTATAGGCACTTGTTCCAATCTTAGCAGCGAATATGCTCACAATGAAAACATCGTATAAAGCGGCACTCTCGATAGTCGCACAAAATAATCGATTCGATGCACTGAAGCCTGTAGTTCCTCTCGAGTAACATAGGTAAGTTAGTTATGCCGACGCTTGCCTCGCAACGTCAAGCTTTTTTCGCAACTGGAGCAGCTTCACTTCAGGTTGGTCGATTTGTTTTGCGTGATCTCGTTGGGGCGACACAATAGCATGGCAGTTGATGGATTTGCTAATAGGATGAAATGAACGAAGGAGCCTTTTCGCGAGTCATGGGTTCGTTGATCGAGGGCCGAGATTCCTTTCATTTGTATCCTGAACAGCCACTCGAGGAAGGACCCTTTGACTCAATTTCTTTTCACCTGCACCAGCTTATTAGTTCTTCTTTGCTACCTTATTATTTTGTTTCCACTCCATCGCCCTTCTACTATACATACTGCAGATTCTCTCTTTATTCTTTTCTATTCTTAAGTGCATTTTAATGCTATGAGAGAAACACTAAATGGAGTCAAATGAAGATTAAGGACTTAATGGCTCTCTCGTTATGTTATCAAAGTTTCCCTCGAAAATAATGAAATTAAATTATGCTTTGGAAGAATAGTTCTCGACTCACTTTTCAGACTTTCATTTGGCTTATTAATTAATAAGTAATGAGTAATGTGCTCCTCTTTTCTATTTCAAATAAGTCTAATCGATATGTGAGTATGAATTGTGAAATTTTGAGATTTATTGACTTATTCTTGTGAAGTAAGTCATTGTAGGAAATATAGTTTTTTTGATTTAACACTTCGTCTGGGTGAAACACATTGGCTAAATCGGTGTCTGGTCAGTTAATCCCCTCCGATGGAACGATCCAATACGTTTCGGGATACGACGTAAACACGAACCAAACAATTATTTCCCCTTTGTGAATTAGCATAATTGGACGTTACCCGCGAACGAACCGAATTGGAGGATAATTACTTCCTGTCAGAAAGAAGTGCAGCCACGACGGGGGCTAATTATACGCTTTTCTTCCTGGCCGACGTGTTTGTAAGAGGGCGAACTTCGTGGAGGGAGTGAGAACACAACCCGTCGTCTCCGCTGCAATTCGGTGCCGATCTCTGTATTTCATCAAGATTAACGAAGCCGCATTACACCGATGAAGGTCCATACTTTGGAAAAAAAATTAAGGAGAGCCATTTCATTGACGAATTAATTGCTCTAAGTGTATACAGAATGCGGCGTCATTTATTTTACTTTATTACACTTCACGCTATATAAGAGGGTGAACGGAAAAACTTTATTTCGCGAATTTAAAACATTTTTTCGTTCGAAAATTTTTAATCTGGTGTTAAAAGATATATTCATAATTACAAAAATAATTAACAAAACCAAATTGCAAGTTTCTTGTTACCTAGCAATTTATCTTTAGGAGCGTTACATGTTTTAATACTGTTTACGACTAGCTTAATGAGTTTTTCATTTCTCGGCGAAGGCAGGAAAACAATGGATAATTGGTGTCCTCTTACATACTGAAATATACTATGAAGGAAAGTTTAATATCGTACATTGAGAAATTATATGAAGGCATGTGGTGGTAATTTAATATGCCATTAGAGCAAATTCAGTTTTAAACTACAAAGGTTTTGTATACCATTTTTACACAAGTTTTAAACACCAAATTTTCAGATTTCCCTTTTCGACCTTCTTTCTCAAACATTTCGTACAAAACCACTTTTTCTATATCTTTTCCAAGAAACTTTTCATAAAACCCTTTTTCCACCCCGTTTTTCCTCCCTTTTCGAATAAAAATCATCTTTGGACCATATATGTATATTAGATTTGATTTCAAAAATAATCTACAACATGATTTATTAGAAGTTATATTATAATGATTACTCTCAAAAACTGAATTAGTCAAATTCCACTGATTTCCAGTAGATTTTTCACTGATTAAAATCGTGAGAAAAGAGTCACTGCAAATCAGTGGAATTTGACTGGTAATCAGTTAAATTTCACTGATTCAAGTTTAGAGAGTATATCATTAATAACTCATTAAATAATTAACAATGAGTCGCGTATTTGAAAAATAATTGACTTTACCAATATCATGAATAGGAATCAGGTTCCGGAATCTTGATTAAATCGCCCCGAAATGTAGCGTAGTTGAGTTTCTGTGGAGACAAACTCGATATGTAGGACTACACCGTTAGAGAGCTTGATCGTGCGTACGTATCGGTGCACTGGATGTTGTGCAGCGCGAGTTATATTATGCACGCAGAAGTGGCTGATATAATCTCGCCCAATTTGGTAAACATATTAAGTGCAATCTGAATAACGTGACCGCGGTTTAATGTCACGGCCGGAAGGGGGATGCTGTGAGATACTGAAAATACGAGGTGTAGCCAACACACCGGGTGGCTGGAACAGAATTGCGCCGGTCGTTGTTTCCTGTCATATAATTTACTTCCAGATTACACATTGCGAATTTTACGGATTAGCTAAACATAACATGAAATGAAATCTTTTTCATTACTAAATGCTGCATTGTCAATTATATTCTCAATTATCATCTTTTTGCAATGAAAGCCGTATTGAAAAAAGAACACAGAGTATTTTTTCTCCAACAAAAGACAATATTGACTCTGTGGTCATGTTTTAGTCATTTTTGTGATAATTGAATGCCTAGCAGACTTTACATCCTAGAAATTGAAATTCACATGCGAGTTTCGACCTGCTTGACGTCCAACATCGAAACTGGCAATGAAATCGATTGAGAGTCGATTCAAAGAGCCGCCTGTGCTGCTTGTTGGCTTATCGGCGGCAATCGCGAAGTATGACCGGTCCTCGATTGGCCGATATGCCAATAAAGATGGTCGTCCTGCCAGAGGTAATTTACATGAAAGACTTGGAAGGTCATCTTCAGCAAGCATGTTTAAAATTGGTTACTGCCCTATTGACACGTCAAACTGCCGTCGTCAGCCGCGATGCTGCGATTACTTCTTCTTTCATGAACCCTTTCTCAATTCTAGATCATTATCTAGAATGATTTACACGCAAGCTCCGTGTGGTATTCTATTCTAATTGTTTCTTAAAATATTTCCTCCATTAGAATTAAATAGGAATTATCATAATATTTGCAAAGCTATTTTCGGTTGTATTATGTTATATTTTAACAATATTTTTCATGTAGAGTCGGACAAAATTTGTTATTGAATGCATAATGTCAGATGACGAAAAGTGAGGTAATTTCAATAAAATTTCCACTTCAATTGCTACTGGGTCATGTTAATTTACATTCTTCTTTGATTGACGTTTCCACACTCTGTTTTATAATAAACTTGATAATTGGCTGTTTACTCGGACAATCGGTAGAATTTAATGGACCTTTAGAATCAGAATTAACATTCGAAAATATGACATAGCAAAAATTTTCGTTTGATACAGATTTCTCTTTGTCTGTGCTTTTAGAGCAAAAGGGCATTTATGACATAATTATATCGTGCTAAGTGATGGCATATGGGTGTGAGTGGTCACGCGTGGTAAAAGCATTGCGATGATACTGGAATATTAGATTATGTCTAAATAAGCTTCCACTGGACATCTGTTCGAAGATGAAGAAGAAAGCAATTGTCTTTTAAAATTATTTTCAAATTAATAAAAATTTCAATTTATTTTGAATCGTTATGAAATGCTGTTCAATTGTATGTAACAAGAGTAGCTTCTTCCCAATTATAATTTCATTTAGATAAAATCGTAAAATTATACAAATATTTCTCTTTCTGATATAAAAGTTTCTTATATCAAGAAAAGCTGCCTATTTTCTTAAGAGATTTCCGCGATTTCAACATTTCCTATTCACTCTCAGTGGCATTTCTTCCTTCCACTCGTTTTCTTATCTTCTTCCTGACTAATCAGATTCACAAGTCTTTTTCGTTTTGCGGGACTTTCTGGCTGATTGAACACGATTAGATCGTTCCGGTGACTCAATTGAATTCCAATCCATAGATATCAGAATTCAGCTGATGCACAAAACGCCAACGAATAGTAGATAATGCAAGTCGTTTAGAATTCCCACTTAAGTTCTGATTATTTAAATTGGAAATTTGTATTTTATTGACATTTTGGTAAAATCACTAAATGGTTATCGTTATGGATTTGTCGATGATGGATACTGGGTGGAGTAAATAATTTTAAAAAGAAAGTGACATTATTTTCATAAAGTGATGAATCTCCCCTTTACTCATTTCACTCGTTTCAAACACTATCAAGATTGAGCGCATTTATACGTTTCACAATGAAATGAGAGTAAGTACCCTCAGAAAACGAACCAATAGCAAAACTGTCGCGAATTTACGATGGAAGTCCGCGACGACTGACGCGACGCCCCAAAGCGAACGTTTATGAGGACGATGATGGGATGGATAATGCCGTCAGTAAAGGGCTTATGGGGATAGAGTGTCCTATTTTTCTGGGACGAATGCTGGGAGCCTTTCCTGACATCTGAAAACTTGAAGTCATTTGTTACTTTCAAACATACTTTTCAGAACATAAGAGGGTGTATTTTTAGGACAACTATATAAGGGCACAAATCTTCAAATTAAAATATTACAGCTGAAGCCATTTTAAATTTTCAATTGCACAATATAGTTTTATACCAAAAAGTTCATATAATTCCTTTTTATTTTCAGTAATTATTTTCAAACAAAAATCCTGTAATATTCATTTTAATGTTTCTAGTTTTTTTCTAACACTAATCTTCTAGTTAAGAATTAAATATAACTATTCAATTCTTTCTTTCTTTGATCTCGCTGAAATGCAACACTATTATTAATACAACATTATAGTATTAATATCACATATGTTATTGCGGATGTAATGATAATTTGTCACTGCATTATCGACAAAATAATCCCGTTTTACCTGATGCACGTCGGTTGAAATCAGTGCTATTTATAAACTTTGCCATAAATGTACGCGAGTTTAGGATCCATTAATTATCATCGAAATGCTACGAAACTTATTACAGTTTCGGTCATTATATTGCAACTACATGAGAGCGATAACCTGCATTCTCTCTAAAAGTGATATCACGTGGCTTCATGCTCTGAAAGCAGGGGTTCCCATAAACGTTAAATTGACCGGAAATTGAATTCGTACCGATTCACTGTTTTCAGCCTCGTGTCACCGACATCCAACCATGCTTTTAAATGCCTTACTGTGTCCCATTTGGAATGATGAGAAAGGGCTTTAAATGCAATTTTTCTCTCATTTATTCCAAAATAGCTCAAAATAATATTACAGAGAGTTTAATTTCAAATTTCCATATATTTTTGGCATTGTATGGGCACCAACAAAATATGTATTTAAAAATGTATTGAATCACCCCGTTTAACGTTAAATGAATATACATTCATACAGGTACCTGCATATTATAATATCCCAAAATCGTATTCTGTGACCGGAGAAAATTATCCGACAATTTTCAGTGTTTACCACGAATTCGTTAGTACTCTCAAGGATGGAGCTTGAGTGCCCAAGCACGACAAGAAGTGGGTACTTCAGTTAATCCATGGAAGACTGTTTATTTATTCAAGGCTCGACAAGTGCTCTCAAAGCATTCAAAAGATACGTAACACCAACTAAAGCTTTTCTATAATTTTTTTAAGCAAACTCTCATGTGAATATTTAAATATCACAAGATATCTGATACGTAACTTATTATAAATGAAATCTCATGAGGGGTATACTTCTCAAGAATCTATTAAACTCATTTTTCAATCCTGATACATCCAATTTCGACGATGGCCGATCGTTGGATGATGGTAATTCATTCGCCGACAACCAGAAATCCTGGAACATACATTTATGCTGAGAATCATGGGAGAGAAACACGAAATCAGTATGACAACCGTAGAGTTGTGTGTGATGCACGAGGTTCAGATATGCGCTATCATACCAATAACCATTCAAATAATAGTCCTCGAACTGGTTGCGAGAACAGGATGTCGGCAGTGGCTGTTACGCCAAACCACGTTTTGGGCGTAGCAAAACGAGATGGCTTGAGTGGGTATGGATACTTGGCAAACGACATTTTGATATTCGCTATCCGATAACCAGCGAGTCAACAACGAGTAATCTCGATATTTTTCTCGTCAGGAACTTAATTGTTCGGTTTGTCTTAAACTCAAGCTTTTCCAAACAATTAAAGAGGTCCAGAGATAGCTAAGTATTTATGGCGTTACTAAGAATCAAACAGAGTTTTACATAGCAACTACCAAAACCAACACGTGCGCTACGCGCACGATTATTTATTTACTTTCTTACAACTTCAAGTCATTAAAAAATCAATGAAAGTTTGTTGATTCAAAAGAAAATCATAAAAAATTTGTCAAATCCTTTAAAATTCCACGAGAAACTTTAAAATTCCTTCAAATTCTTTGAATTCCCTAAACTTCGTTAAAAATCTCTTAAAATTTCATGAAGTCCTTTTAAAATTCCACGAAAATACTTATAATTCCTTAAAATTTCTTCCAAGTTTCTCAAAATCCTTTATAATGTAACGAAAAACTTTAAAATCCCTTAAAATATATACAAATTTTTTGAAATTCTACAAAACTTTTCAAAATTCCAAAAAATTTTTAAAAAACAATAAAAAATCTCGTGAAATCCTTTAAAACTCCATGATAAACATTAAAATTTCTTAAAATACGTAAAGATTTCATGTGCATTAAGTTCTCTAAAGCTTTTTACGAGTTTTAACTTGGATTTCAAGACATTTATGATTTTAATCGTTTTTGTGGATTTTTAAGAAATTTCAAGAGGTTTTTGGGAATTTTAAGAAATTTTAACGAATTTTAACGTATTTCGAAGGTTTTTCTGCCATTTTTTTGCACCATTAGTTTATTTTTCTTCTTTCAACTTTAAGTCATTCAAAAACCAATCAGGTTTGCAACAACAATGTATGCGAGATTTTCGAGACATTTCGTGACACCATTTTTTTAAGATAGGATAGTTTCAATGTATTCAATGAAAAAAAATTATCTCTATAATAATTATTCATGTGAAGCATATGATTTGATATAAAAAGCGTCGAAAGTGCAAAGTAAACTGTCACAGCTTCATAATCCGGTTGTTGACGAAACTCAATTTCTCATGGAGTAGTATAGTGGCTCTAAACAAAGCCTACATGCCTTCATGCTTACATAAGCTCAGAAACAATTCTACACGTTAGTTGTCAGCTATGTATATCAAAGACAGCATTTCGCCGCGGAGTCTGTAGACTAGTTGCTTCATTTCCTGCTACTATGCAGGTAAACACGACAATCTAGCCTGTTTTACCCTGTCTTGTACGGTTGCTTGGTAGCAAATAGGTTCTCAATGTAAAGACCTTTGAACATTTAATGTTCAGTGATGGAATGTCTACTAACTCATTACAAAGATGCATATTGTACACCTGTAAACGAAACTCTCTCCTTACATGCACGTTCGTGGAATTCGCCTCATTAAATGTGTGACGCAAAAGCGACATGTCTATCCTCATGCAAAGGATTGTGGAAAATGTTAAAACAAATCAAAATCAGAGCCTCAAATTTCTTCAAAGTATACATCTTAAACTTTATAATTCAGAATATTCCCTCTCGAAAGAAAAACACCTGGTGAGAGGGATTTCAGCAACACTTTTAGAGAATCCTGGATTTAGCTATTTTTCATTCTCTTCCTGAAAGTATTACTCGATGGCTCATCAGCTTTGCCTTCTTCTTTATAACATAAACGTCACACGACTCGAGCGATACGCTTGTGGAATGCAAATCTGCTTCGTTGTAGGATTTTAATTTTACGAAGCATCAGGAACCGGGAGAATGAGAAACGTGCAACGTTGACACACGTATAGGGGATAAATTACGAACTCTTCCTTTGTCCCTTCCCAAAGTTAGTTTTACCCATTTATTACGAAAATATGCATATCAAAGCTCCTAATTTAATAGAGATAAAATATCTCTGCAGAATACAAAATAGAAGAATTAAGAAAAAATGGTAAAACCTTATCGATAATCAGCCGGCTATTTGTGATTTTAAGAGTCACTTGATCTGTTAAGAGTAGATTCATTGAGTTTCCAACCAGACCGCCCATTATGGATAGTGGTTGCACGAACTTCAGTGTCTTCCATACCATTTGTCGAACGTCAGAGAGATAAATATCTGACTCACGTGAAAATGCACTTCCCACAAAACGCGAGATTCAATGCTCCTGAGATAAAGATAAAGATTTAATCAATCAAGATAATATGTCTAGTCACTGACCCTTTCAATAAATGATTTGACATTGATTGGAATATCTCTTGCTATATTATTAATTTTCTTTTTATGAAATATTAATTTAATAACCTTGTAGATTATGAAATAAATTATTTCAACTTCCGCTTGCGATTCAGAACTGATTTAATAATAACACATAGATCGCATGTAATATCTTTTTCCAGAGACGGATAGTATAAACCGGTTTACTTGAGCCCATTTCGTCCACTCTTGGCAGCTTTTATTACTCGCAACACGAAGCCGCAGTTTTTCTAATTGGACGTGGCTATCTGTGAATCTATATTGCCTTTCCTCCCACTTCTTCAACTCTCTACATCCCCGACTCGTGGGAAATCGCGTTCGGGCTATCGCTATGGTCCATTTCGTTTCGCAAAAGCACGGATGCTATCGAATAACTGCATTTTTCCGAAAACAATATCAGACCGCAGTAGAATAAAGCGGATAAACGATTTTAGATTATGTATTACTTTTTATTAGTTGAATTCAATGTAGTAATAAATATGAAGAAAAACCGCGAGTTGATCTATTTAATTTAAAGGGGGATTATTGACCTTGACCATTATCAAACTTTTGATAATACTTAGCAAACTTAGCAGACGTTTTTGTGGGGTAAAAGCACTTTCAGAGTGCGCATAAACACTTTTTAAAAGGAACCCTCTCTAGCAATCAAATTCGCTGAATGAGGGTTCGTTTCAGAGTGAAAGTTTTGCCAAAATTTACGACGTTAATCAATATAAGTCTCTCATACACTTCGCGGCATCTCAAGTCTAAACCGCAAAGCTTCCCTAAATTATGCCGTGTTTTGCTTGCTCATTAAACTAATCCTCAGAAAGATGACAAGCTCTTAGCCGCTTGCCAACTAGACTGCCATAATAATTGCTTGTCAGACTCCAGCGTTAGTATATTATTATTCGTTCTCGTAAAATGATAGCTTAATTAAGGTTTCTGAATAATTATTAAATTCCATTTATGTTCTTTTCCCCTCAAAACACTGGTGTTTCATGAAAATCGATCTGGGCGTTCGAGTGGAATAGTCGCGCTGCCGTCAGACGGATGCAAAATACAAGAGGTGGAGAGACTGGCATTCTACCAAGATGAAAGTGACATGCCGAGATTTATTGATACTTTTTTCTGTCGAACTTAAAAGCGAAATTTTGCTTTCAAGAATATGAGTTATATTATTTCTAGAAGTAATCAGCTCACATTTTTAATTGATAACTCTTCCAGGATGACATTTTATATAATTTTCTAATTTTAATACGATTAGAGATTGAAATGCCTTCATTATTCAGTTAACTTAATTTTTAAGGCTTTCAATTTCAAAGGTATTCAGTTACACTCACCCCTTTTCCAATTTGAGAAGAAATTTGAATCTTTTCTCCTCTACAGTAGATCTAAGAACTTATTTTTAATCAAAGATATTTGGCATGACTTTCGGAATAAGTTTTTCCAACTTTCTGAATGCATTCTGTCTCACCTTTCACACACTTTATTTCTTGTAGTAAACTTCAAGGTGCCTGGTGATAAAAAACTCTACAAGTTTGTTCTCTCGAGTTTTTGGTTTGCAAAGTAGTTTTCCCACTTTTTCACCAGCGGGTGGTCTCGAGATATTATTTCTGGCGACACGCTGTATCTACGCTATCGATGGTGGAAATTTCATTAACATTCATCGTTCCCAGCTGTAATAGTCGACCCGGCCTTGGGTAAAAGCTCGATAACTACAGGGCGAGCTTGCAAAGCGTTGCGATATTTTAACGAGGAATCTAGATCGAACTACTTCCGTTTATTTCGGTATCGTTGCTGCGGAACCATTCATCGGTATTGAAAATGACTAAACAAAAGCACATGATGGTATCAGCAACTGTTTCTATTTTTAATAAAATAAAATGCAGTTAGTTTACCATTTTTTAATTGCATTGCATATTTATCAGAGACATGGTAATGATTGCAGTAAAATTACTTAATAACTTAAAATATTATCGGCTTGGGTAAAATGATTTTATTCCCCATACATTTGAATTTTGCATCATATATGCGTTCCATTGAGAAAAGAAAAATTATCATTGGGTTTCCACTGGGAAAAGCTACATGGACCAGTTGGAAGCGATTGGACAATCGTGACTACGTGCCTGCACTGAACGGTCCGAGACTTCTTCCTTAGTCAACAACTTTCATTGAAACACTCAACGCGTGCAAATGTCATGGTCTCTGGAAAATGTTTACTTGGATTCTTTTCATATATTCACTTTTATTTCTCAGCAGAATCTCTAGACTTCAAAATATAATATTTTCGTATACTCAGATGAAAAAAAACAAAGAAAAATGAATTATTTGGAACAATTCTTCTACAAATTACTAATCACTATATATACATTGAGAAAAATGTTTGGTGTGGACAACAAAAAATTTTGTTGAACCAACCAAAGTTTTATTAATTCAACCAAAACTGAGATTTTGTTGGTTCAAATGAATTTTCTTGGTTCAACAAAAAGTTTGTTGAAAGAACCAAGATTTGGTTGGCACAACCAAACAATTTTTGTTGTTTCTATAGCAACCAAAAGTTTTGTTGTCCGTAGCAGACATTTTTCTCAGTGTAGTATATAAATACTATATGTATATGCATATTACATGCATCACTTTTAGTATTAAGAGCTCCCTTTGAAGAGCAATACTGATTTATTTGTACGATCTGCACGAAAAAGGAAATGTCATAATTTCGCGAGTGTAGTTTTATTACTAACGACGGAGTAGTTACCAGACCAGAAGTTAGCGAGTGGTGATTGGCGGAACGTGCTGGACACTTTGGCTGTCAGCTTTGCTTCCTGCTGCACTCGCCATGATTTGATAGCTCCATTAACCAGTTCGTATTCGTGGTATCTGTTGCTTGGGATTAATTTAACAAGCAGAATGGCGCGTCGGACAAACATTCATAAATCCGTCGGATGCATTATTAAAAAACATTATTGATATTTTAGTTATAAAAATTTTAATCTTTTTTGTCATAAAATGGACTCTTTGAAAATTAAAGCTTTTTGTGATATTTTGTTTAATCTCCACCAGCATGTTTGGAGTTGTCTGTGTTTATTTTGAAAGGGCATTTGTTTATCCGAGTTGAGAATCTAACAATGCTTTGACTATTCAGCAATTTACTCAAGATTCTATGACAGGAGCATACAATGTAGTCTGAGACATGGGTACCCTATGCAACAGAGGCATTGTTAACAATAGCCATGATGTCTCTGTAAACCCACGAGCTTTCCTCTAACTTTAACCAAAACTATTTATCAAGCTAACCCTGTGCTATGTTATTACCTCAAGAACTGCATGAACCACGTGTTTGGCAATGCACAATTACAAGCTTAAGATATATATTCTCCCAAAAGAAAAGAGTGCCACTAAAGTATATAAGATTCTTTATAAGAATCTATTTTTAATGAGGTCATGAATTTTCCAACGTTTTCTAAACGAATTGAAAAAATGTAATGTAGCTTTAAAGGAATTACAATGGCACGTAGGGAAGTTGATGTCGTCGTGTGTGTTTTGTGGAGATAATGCTCTAGGGAGTTTATCCAGTCGCGTTATGTTAAAAGGGCTATCCATCAAGTGCTAAGGACAAGAGCATCGTGCGGTGATGCATCGTGAATCAGGAAAAGCAGCCTTCACTGTCGAATTGGTAACGCGAATTATCTTATAAAATGGCGCTTAAAAATTTTTAAATTTATATATTCTTGTTGATCAAAAAATGAGATTAAAATTCACTATATTTTTATAAGACAATTTTGCTTTCCTCTTGTACTACCTTGGAATAATTTAAAAGTTCTCCAAGATACGAAAGCGCGAGATTGCAGAGCGTATCATTTGAAACTGGAAGCGACCTTAAATGTTAGTAATAGGGTCGTTTTGGAAGCAGAGAGCATCTTAGATGGTAACATTATAATCTATGTCAGAACAGGCCACCGTTAGGAAGTGGAACATTTGCGTTTTGGGACAGAATCTCGTAATCGTAGAGTATAACTAAAAGCAACGCTAGCTATGTTGCATTAGCGAAAGTAGCGCAGAATCCACCCTGGAATGTTGGAAACTTCATTCTAATCTCGCATAATTGTTAATAGTATTCTGCTATTACCTTTGCTAATCTTAGGCGCTTTGTATCGTCGATGGTCTCATTAGCTTAGTGTGATCGCTCTAGAAAGCGTGAAACCTTCCAATAGCCTGCATTTTTGCAAGTAATCTACTAATCTTGTGAAAAAATCTAAACGTAAATCGCCAAAGTTTGTTTTTCAAGTGTATTTTTTCTATTCTCACGTTTAAACTTAGAATGTATAATATTATTATATCATAAAAGCTTGAAAAGATTATTTCAGCTTTTGGAATTCTTTATATTAATGTCGTCTTGCGTTCGGCTACTTTGATATAGTGAATATTAAATATTTATGTTTATCATTTATTGAAAAAGAAAGTCTCCCCATGTACTCACATAAATGTTTTAAGATGCAGAGCCATTATTCCCTTTAAAAGTATATTGGGTTAGATAAATATTTCGCTGTTCTTTTAGTATTTTCTGTTTATCTCACGATCTCATTACAGTTCGATGTTTGCTGACGTAATTCAATCTGTAACAAATATATGCCCGATGCGATTCGTGGAATGGAGAAACGAGCTGGAAAATGAAAAGTCATGTCGAGTTGCAGGAAGATACTCGGTATCCAACAGGATTCCCAGGATCCTATTCCGAGTAACAGAGGTATATTCCACGAAACTTTTCTTCGTTGCTTAATTATAAAAGTTGTTCATAATCCGGACGCTAGGTAGGGGATCGAAAGGATGGTCCTACTTTAGGATGTCGGCATCATGGCACCCAAATTAATTAAAAGAAAAGTCCTCGCTTCCCTTCACTTCACTTCCCTTCCCTTCCCTCGTCACTCCACCAACTTCTTACTGCCGTTTAAGACTCGAATTATTACGCCTCTAAGTGCTAACACGATTCCACGAGTCGTGATAAATATGAAAGATATATTCTGGACAAAAATGAGTTATTAAATATAGTGAGTTAGTAACGAGTTTAAAGTGATTAAAAGTCGTTATAAAAATTTCTAATAGTGGACTATATATCACTTCATCACCGAAACGGGATGATCAATATTAGTTCATTTCAGGAAGATAAATAGAAAATCAGAGGATGCAACAATCCTGAAGGAAGATATACGCAAAGGATATAGGAAACTCAAAGTATCATTTATCATCCATCTGTTTACGAAGCCTGCAAGTGCGATTCGATATGTCTGATGGAAAGCTTTCCTCCTTTCCTTCCTTTCCCCACTCACCCTTTTCACATTTCTCTGTTAAGATTCTCTACGCTTCAATTTTCTCTATGCATGGCTCTCGATACCTTTTTTCAAAGTTCCTATTTACTTAAACTTCCGCCTTTTATCGTCAATGACTGCTTTTTCTATTCCCTTAATCTTCGAAATTAATTTGATTATATTGGAGTGTGACATAATATTTGTTGTCAGAAAAGCGAATGTGAAAATTATTTGGACAAAATCCTACCCTTTTTCAAATGGGGGATGTGACCATCTTTTCCCAGATAAGATATTTTGTCAGAAAAGTGAATTAGAAATTTGAAAATATTTTGTCACAACTTTGATGAAGAACTGTTTTCAAAATCAATATCAAACCTGATTCATTGTGCTTCAAATCATTACTTCCTGCAACCTGAAAAAAACATGAAAGTCCACAATACATTTTGAGGTAACAATAAACGTTATCCAACAATACTCGCTCAACAGAAGTTGCGTGATTTTTCCGACGAAAAGAACGACCTCGGCTACCGATAAAAAAGCTTTTTTTACGAGAAAACCTTTCGAAAATATGAATACGTTCATGGTGATTCGGTTATTTTGAACAGAACACGTTCTGCGTTCCAGCAATGTTCCGTCCGGGGAGATGGACATGGTCTATCACTTGGTATGCTGAACTCTGTTGGTGCGATGTCAGTGTAGGTGTGCAGAGATAGATTGAGGGGAGGGAGGTGTTCATGGCGGGCGTTTGTTGGTAGATGTCGTTTTCTATTGAGAGCTCTGACACTGGGGGGTCATGAATGCTTGTCAACTGTGAGATATGATGCGTGGATTACCCCCTCCTGTTTTGGCTCCCAACCACCCTTCCATCATTAAACAATATCCTTTGTAGACCTGTTCCTAACGACCTCAACTCAAAGAGTTGAGGTATCCACGATTTTGCTTTGCAACAGAATAGTGGATACTATTTAGAAAATATGAGTTTTTCAAATGATAGTCTAAGTTCTCTTAAATCAAACTTCCCTAAATCGTCGAAAAACAGGTGAACTCACAATTCAGATCCTTAATATAATTTAGAATAAAAATTGAGTGAATATATATTTTAATCATATATTTATTATTTCTTCAGAAGAACAAATTTGGTTGAAAATTACTGAGTGTCTGCAGACCCCAGGGACTCTGTAGACACTTTTCGCTTTTTCGTCGCGGTTCTACGTCGAAACGGTGTAGTCTGGGCGTACTGTAATGTGCAGTGCATAGGGGTGCACTTAGCCGCTGCATGTGTGAGACAGTGGGCGAGTAAAAGAGAGGGTTGGAAGCAGACGCCGGTTGTAAGAGATCACCGAGGTGGTCAACTAGTCTGCGCTTCTGACTCCCCATCATATTCAACATTCCTGAACTTAAAATTGTGATCCGCGAAGAATCTTTCAAGAATATTCTGTCAGGAAATAGTAATACTAAGGTCCAGCTTCTACGACTTATAGCCAATCAGAAGTTATCAGCAGAAGTGCTCCTAACTACTTATGAAGTGTCATAAAATTTAATATAAATTTAGACTTTATGACATTTTCAGCTACTGATTGGACAAATCTATTACTTTATGATGACTATGGAAAAAATCTAGTTACATAAGAGAACCTAGAAAAGTCTCGTTAGGCGAGGATCGATTTTTCTGTGTATTGCGCAGACGACGAATGTTCACGAAGTCATTCGAGTCATTGACATCCACTGGCGTCGGCTGAGACGGACGACATCAAGTGCGTGAGGTTGGTAAGGGGAGAGAACCCCTACACGGGCACACATGAACCTCGTCTACTGCTTTCTCGCCCTCTCCACCCTTTCGTCGCATCGATGACTCCCCTGCTCTGTCTCAAAAAGAAATGACGAAAGTTCTCGTTTAAATTATTTTTTCGCTCCCTTTTCACAATCGCTGACTCTCGAGATGACTATTCACGCATGAAGAACAATCATTTGTCCACACTTGACGATTCAAACAATGATAATATTTTTTTTTCATAATTTTCACTCAGTTATCGAATTCTAATTCACGTATCGATTTCAGGATATCCTAGAGCGCCATAAATTGTGACGCCTATACCCATTTATTTCGAACACGCGAATTAATAAATTTGACAAACAAAAACATTTTGAAGAGAAAATAGCAGCATTTAATGAATATAATATTATATATTTTATGAGTAATTATTTTCTCTTTATTTTAGGTCGACAACGTTATATAACATGCATGAAATATTTTACAATATGGGATTCATTGTGAGTTACGATCAAGCATGCGTAAAACGTTATCAGACTGTGATTAAACTGTCGCTTTACGAATGTGTAAATCACGTAAAATCTATGAATCTAGAAACCCCCCGCGAGTAGGATCTAAACGCGTTTACTTGCAACCCACAATTACCTTATCTAACGCGTAACGCACTGTTAACATTTCATTGGTCCGATAAAAAAGAATTATTGTGGCGGTCGAGCGATTGTGTCACGACCCCGCTCAGTCGTGCTCTTGATTATCTGCCAAGTTACGACTAATTGAAAATGCGCTTATAATTGCATAATGAGTTTAAACATCACATACACTATAATATCGTTGCGATGAGATTAATAGCTCCTGTATAATAACTGTTGCATAATAATTATATTGTTGAGTTTTTAACATAATTAAAAAATTATTGCAAACGTAACTAGTTTTCCCCCTTAAGTGAACGAGATATAAAGATTATGAGAGACAAGAACGGTATCAGGTGTTTCGGCAAGATCTGACAGTCTTCTTAGTAACGTCATTATGCACTTGTCTTGGCAAAGATAAAGTCGGCGGATGGCCAGGGAAGGTGTAGGTTGTAGAGCAGCTTTATGACGCGTGAATATCTCTTATCGTCTTCTTTGTTTTACCGCCTCTTTCTCGACTACTCTTCCTCCATACTCTGAAGATGCAGTACAATATGATGAGACCCCGATGGATGGAGATGGCTATTCTCTCCAAGCTGTGGAGAATTTTTTAAGAGTGGTACGGATAGGGTTTCACTTTAGACCGCCAACCATGGCTATGTAACGTTCGAGCCTCAGGTTACCTTACCTTAGCCTTGCTACCAAGGATTTCTGGACGACACAAGCCCTTCTCAAGAAGCAGCGCAAGCGACAAGCCGACGCTACTGCCATTAGGATCAGCCCGTAAAATCCTTTATTTTTGGCTCCTGTACTTTTGTCGAACCACCGACCGGTGGTCCTCACATCGCCCAGAGTCATCTTCTAAATTTATTGTGGCGTCTAATCCAAATACTCTTGTTTTTCTGGATTGAAAGACCCTTTCTATTCAAAGACTTTGATTCGTAGATTTCTTCGAATAGTTTTCCAGAAAAGAGTCCTAAAAATATTATATATATTTAGAATTTGCTCTTATAAATTAAAATTCTTGTTTAAAAATTGGTTTGTTCGGAGCTAAATAGTTTTTCTGATATCGCGTATAGCTTCGGCAAAGGACTGAGAGAACTGTTCTTATACATTTAGAGACAACATCTTGAGATTGTCTCCGCCCAATGTTTCCATGATTAAACCCCAAGGGCTGACCCTAAGTCTGGCTAAGGTAGACGATGAACGGGTTTTCGTGATGACGTCGACCCTCGGGAACACCATTTCAATCTGATAACGTTACAGTCCTTGTACGAACAAGCCGCAACAACCTAGTAACATGGCCCCCTCTCTCTTTCACCCATGTATCTGTCTGTTTCACCACACATGTGTTCCTTTTCCTTCGATACTCTCGCCCTTAGCTTGTCATACAATCCGCACGTGCTTTCTCTATCCGTAGATGTATTCGTATAGCTTCTTGATCGGGTGACGTTGTGTAAGTTCGCCACAGTGGAATGGAATAGATGTGCGCATCACGATGGGAAACAGAGAGCAGGTATATCACTTATTGTGATTGCCTCGCGAAATTCGACGCCAGAGTGAAAGTGGAAACACTGAAGAGAATCAGAACTTTGTATTTGATGAAATCAAGATAATGGAAGCGAGCTGTGTAAGCTCTAGTACATCTGTGATTGGTTTGTAACTCAAATGTGTTTGGGACAAGCTGATGAGCTTTTGCATTTTTTCATCGTTTTAATGCTAATGCTTTTTTTCCTTTGTTTTAATTAAATGATGGACATATATATTCATTAATCAATATTGAATTATCTATGATTGAAATCTAAGGGAAATCAAAGTGAATCCCAATCGATCCACATTTGATCGAGAATTTAACGATGTCCGCGAATATGGTTACACTATTCGAGGCGCAATTTCACAGATAATTACTGGAAGGTGACCAAACATCTCATAATCCCTGAGAATATCTACATCCGCCTGTGGCGCGAATGCACACTCCGCAGCCATTGCCGGACGCAATATAATTCGCTATAATAATAACATGCATTCATAGCTTCCAGCTACACGATGCGCTCGAATCGAAAACGTGTAGGATTGCAAAATCGAGAGAACAAAAGCGACTCCAATTGGTATTTCTGCTTTGAATTTCAATATTAAAATAATTAGAACAAAGTCAGATTACAAGGCACGGTGTATTTCGGTACTAATGGGATATTATGAAAGCAACTCTACATTCATATAAAAAATTGAGTGAACACATTTGGTCAAAGGAATACAATATGATACATCTTTTAACAACATCCATTTTTTATAAAACTTCTTACATTAATTTCTTGCAACCATGTACCTGATCTCGTTGTTTTGAAAATAGCATAGTTTCTACTTATGTTTATTTAATAAAATGAATTGGTTTAAGATGATTTTAATCATATTTTTTATTTTCTGTTTCAGGTAAGTCCATTCGATATAAATCCTTACACAATATTTAGGTGAGTGTTACATAGAATAATTTTCTAAAATCAGTACTGATTTTTGTAATTACCTGCAAAGTTACGCAAACCAGTTGATTTCACAGTGACTTTGGAATGACAGTGAACTTGTCATTTGCATTATGTTATGTCTCAAGAGATTTGAACAGAGAGCTATAAATGTTTCCCATGTAAATAAGCCTTTAATTTGAAATCCGATGAAGCGAAAGACCTTCTCGTTCGTATTGAGAATTACCATACCCAGTAAAGTTGGCGAACTCCTGGGAGTCCGATGACGTTGATGACTGCCAAATGGCTGACTGATTTTTCAGTTTGTGTAACGAGTGCCCTCGCTTGCCAATTACAGAAATGGCTTTTACAAAACTTTACGGCGTGCCACGTTTTACCATACATATTCGCTTAATTAGTGGGCAGATATCCTCCTTCCTCTACGACGGGTCATCCAACAAGTCCATAATGAATTGCGGCTAGTAGAAACGATCGTAATCACCATTCGTCACTGACGACGAATGGAAATTTGGCTTTTCGTCCTTGCCGTTGCGCAAGGCCGTCATAAGCTTCCCAAATGTTTCATTTGCATAATTTAGCGATCCTTTTGCTAGCGAAATTAGCTGAAACGAGGCGAGTTTCTAAAAGTACATTTCGTTGGTCGGACTTCACCACAGAGCGAACACGCCTGTCGTCGAGGAGTGAAACGCTTTGAAATCTGTCCGTGTGAAATTCTCACAAGAGGGAACACAAATTGCGGAAACGAATTCGAATTCTCGTCTGACCTTTATCGTCTATAAAATGCACCAACTCGTTTTGAATACAGATTAAATGCTATGAAATTTCACAAACATTTAATTCCAAATTTCCTCAACATTTGCAGTATTACATATGCTTTACATTTTTTTCTTAAATAACCAGGTCTTTTATCCTTGATTGTATCCTTGCACACGCCTACTTTTTTCTTAACTGTACTACTTAGCCACGCCCTTTTTAAAACTTGTCCCTATTCCCTTGACCACGCCCAGAATTGCAAAATCGAGAGAAAAAACGAACTCGAATTGGTATTTCTGCTTTGAATTTCAATATTAAAATGATTTGATAAAATCAGAGTACAGAGCACTGAGCATTTCTGCACTAATTGGGTATTATGAAAGCAACTCCATATTCATATCAAACAAAAAAAAAGAAAAGAGCGAACATATTTGGCCAAAGGGCTACATGATACGTATTTTAAAAGCATCCATTTTATAGCAATATTTCCATTTCTTTTTTTTTTTTTATTTATTTATTTGTTTTATTTTGATTCAAATGAATCCATTTCACATAAATCCTTACACAATATTTACGTCAATTTTAGTCCGTGACTATACCTTCTGTCACACCCACTTTAATTGATCACGCCCATTTTCTTTGATTGTCATTGTTGTTATAGCAAAGTTGCTAACTGCAGGAGCGAACTGTAGAATTTTCAGAACTTAACTAATTGGTTTGATGTTATTCGTTGCTTAAACCAAGAGACAAATTAGAAACCTTTGAGTTTCAGTTTCGTTTGTCACGGTGTGTTAGCGCGCTTAGGGAAATCGCAATGTCGATTGGCAGCTTAGATTTGGCGCGCCGATGCAAACACTAATTTCCACTTGGGGAAGTTCTGATTGCGAATGTAGCAGATGTAGGCTAGCATACGACTAGAACTGCTGTTAGAGCCAAACGCGTTTGTGAACTCGCCGCGTCAGCATTTGGGTGGCCACCCCCAGGGACCGAGTGAGACAGTTTTCAGAAAAATGCTCGACGTGCAAGAGAAATTGTGATAGAGTAGTAACAGCAGGCACGAAGAAACGAAGAAAGTCATGTGTGCAAGTGGAGATCGAGTGCGAGCCACGTGGATGGCCGTTATACGAGAGGAAAAGAGAAAAACCGGAAATGGCTAGAATAAGATTATAGAGCAGAATAAGGATAAGGGCTGAAAAAGAAAAGGCGCTTCCAGCAAACGAAACCCGGTCAGTCGGACTTAATTTTCTACCCAATCGTCCAGGCTGTCGAATAATTCTTTAAAAATTTTATAACAGAAACTTTTACAAAAAATCTTTCATCAGATTAAAGTATATAAATTATATTTTAAAGAATGATTTGATAAAATGAAATGATAATTTAAGAAACTGAGGAATACTTTATAATATGGCAGTATGTAGGTAGGATATAATTTAAATTACTATTTCACGCTAGTCTGTGTTATGGAAACTTGCACGTGCTATAGTTCAGCGTGCAAGGAGATGGCGGCAAAACTAAAACGATGCCCATTGCCTCACGGCGTTCTACGAAAGAACGTTTACGTGCAATTTTCTCAAGACGACAATAAGGGTGCGGAGGAGGTTTTCGGGCCTCAGTAATGCTGTAATAACTGTATTTAACCCCAAGACCCAGACGATACCGTAACGTGCTGTAAGTAATTCAAGGCAACGATTTCCTGAGAATCACTGTAGTATTTACGAGAACCTACATATAAATTTTCTCCTGTATGCAAGTCGTTCGTGTAGCTAAAAAAAAGTTATAGTAATGACGGCTGTCTAGCGTGAAAATTTGCCAATAAATTAACTGAGTTGTAACACTAAATCAAGGTCTTTTTACATCCTAATTTAAAATGTAAATATGCAGTAATAATTTTGGTAACGATATTTCATTTTTAATTTTGTTAGTTTCCTTCCATGTGATTAGATTTCTGCAGTACAACGAAGAGCTTGAAAGCTGCGTGTTACAAATAATTTAATAATAGCACGACAGGTAGTGTCACTCTCTCTTGAAGTGTACTATAGTTGTTGCATCCTCAGACTTAAGGAACTTACTACTCTTATTAGTTTCCTAATTCATAAAATATATTCTTATATAAAACATCGTAGTGCAGAATTTTCAATTTCAATGTCAATTTCAATTTCGAGCCAGTTGCGCTTTATGCAATTGCAAATCTTCGCAATTACGGGCTCTTGAGTTTTTAAATAATCCCTGGAATATCTGCAAGAAAATGTTTATCCATCGTATCGATTTTACATAAATTATAAACTAGCATTTGCAAATAAATTATTCGTATTTTTAAATGTAAACATTTTTCTCTTCTGGAGACGGGGGACAAAGTCGTAGAGTACGTGGAATGCATTCGAAGTGACTATTGAACCTCTATCGACATCAAGAATATGGTAACAGAGTTCAAATGGTTGAGTGAATGACGGAGTGAGGGGTGAGGGTGTGGTTGTAAGAAGGACGACTATTCATGTGCGATCTTTGCGAGCTGATCCTAGTATTGCAGAGGTACCAGTGCGACTCTGATGCACGATGCATGATGATGCAATGATTCTCGGTGTGAGTGCACCCACATAACCCGCATACGTGCAAGGTGCAAGCAAACGTGCATGTTGAACTGCATAGATAAATGTGTGGTATATATATTAACACACACACAGCAACACTCCATGCATGCAACGTAGTGTCAAAAAGGTGAAGGTGTGTGAAGAGGAGGAGGAAGTTGAAGTGTATGCAGCTCAGTGTGCGAACTCAGAGGGTGCAGTAGAGTAGGAGAGTGTCTAGACAGACGGATGGGGTGGTTGGTTACCCTGGCTGTGTGACTGGGTGGTGGTTGCACCGGTGCAACCCTACATCGCAGCACGCATCATAAGGGATCTCTCCCTTAAGTGTGACTGTACTGCCTAACTTGCCACCTACGTGAAACAAACCTTAAACGAGGAATCAGAAATTATTATACATAGGCAAATTCTGAAACTTTGGACTCCTTAGACTTTGGACGTTGCATAGAATAATTGAAGTAAATATAATTTAGTTAGCACTAATCGTTAGCATCATTATTTAATTCACTTTAGAGAGAGAAAGAAGCAAATAAAGTGTACTTCAGTCTTCAGAAGTATTTGAAGGTAGATGAATGGCTGGCTCCACTTCCGAACAGTGGATAGCTGCATTGTCTCATAGAGGGCTACATCGGGGACCTTATCTTCAGTCCTAATCCCTCACGAAACCTCCTCATTATCCTTATATTTATTATCCGTTGACTTCTGATGCAATCGGAGCATAAAATGCAAAAAAAAGGTAGGTATCCGGTCCGTTCCGTAAAAGCTTGTTAACATTCTGCACACTGTAGGTGCGGAGCTAGCTTGGGCTGGTCGACGTTGTCCTCGGTGTCTTCTCATTGAGTTTATGGTGAAAGAAAAGTGAAGAAAACATAAAAGAACTTGCAGACGCCCTCGCGAATACATCCTCTTCGCTCAAAGTTTATTGTAGTTACCTCAACATCCGGTTCGCGAGCTTCCTGAATCATTCTGATAACAAACCCACGTTCCTATGCCAAGAGAAGATTCAGGACAGAAAGATACAAGAAGATTCTTCAGACAGACTCAAGATAAATCTTCCTAAAACGAAAGCATTAAAATATCCCGAATTCAAATAATGAAAGCTGGCTATGAGACAGCTATAGCGTGATACAGAAAGTATTTAAATTTTTCATCAGGGTATACTTTTTGAATAAATGCATGAATAGAGATGATGGCTGTTTTGAATGCACCATGTCATTCACTTTGTTTGATTGAATGTATGATTCATTATTTCGAGACAAAAGGTATAAAATTTATTCATAAAATACAAACAGAAGTTTCACGGGTTTCAAATAAAGCTTTAATCCTTTTTCTCTGGTGGAAAATTTGTTTTAGGATTTTAAAACCAAGTCAGCCAATAAAAAAGTGACTAAGTGCAGGTTTACGACGTATGTGGTCGCAATATGATGCACGTTTTTATATCCTTTGCAGCCTCTCCTCGCCACTTAAATGTCTATATAAAACCAATCGATGTTGACAATAACGACCCATTAAAACACCAAAACCCCCTCTTTCATATCTCTTCCTTCGTGTGTTCAACCCTGCGGGCTAACCGCAACGAATCTGTAATGTGCGGCGTCATTCGACAAACGAAAAATTCACTCATCGATTTCCCGGCCGTTGCGCGCGCTGTAGTTATGTGCTGAGTTTCGTGTGGGTACTTACACGAGCACGTGAGCTTGCATATATGGTCGAATTAATTATTTTAAGGGCAACGAATGTATTTAGCGACGCTCCACTCGCCCGGGAAAGGGACTATTGTCGCTCTGATAAAAACGCACTGATTCGTTGTGCCCATCCCCTCTTATATTTTCGTAGCATAATCTCATACACCTGGATGTGAAATTTCATTTCGTTAAGCTGAATCCGTTCTATATTTCTCCGCTCCTGCATTAGACTCTGCAGAATGAAGACCTGAAAGACCGTCCAAAAGAGGAGGTGAATCTGCAGAATAATTTTTATCAAGCGTGCTTTTCATTAGTTCTTGCCTTTGAGGTCTCTCTCATAGAAAAAAGGATCATATTATAGGGGTCTCCAAAAGGATACATGTTCTGCAAACAAGGGAGATTACGCATTTCGGTATACTTATGAAAAAATATAACGCTTAACCAGCTTATCTTAGGTATTCTAATTTATTGAACAATAAATATGACGAAACATCCCCCCTTAGTTCGAACATGGATAAAGCAGGCAGCTTCTTTCTTCCTTTGAATACATTTAAACTCTTTTAACGATTATTAAATTTCGGCAATTTTGCTTTTTTTGTTGATTGAACGACAAGAAATATTTTTCACTCGACTGTTCGTGAAAGCAAGATCGCGATAAAGGCAGCTATCAACGAGCGGCATGTGCGACGTTGCCGAAAACAACGGCAGAGGAAATTGCCTTCATCGAGGCATTGAAGGGAGTAACGAAGCGTCGTCAAAAATAAATTTCAGAGGGAACATTGTGCGTTGGCTAATGAGAGGATATTCGTGAAAGCTCGGTACATAAAGGTTTCCAGTGAATGTGTGACAAAATGCCACCGGTCGAGCCAGACGGTTTGTGAAATTTCGTTTTGGAAATGGTGACCGTCCATGGCAGTTTACCCCTTTTATTTGTAAACGTCAAACGCGACTATGCTGTTCCTTGACGGGAACTAAAATCCATTTGAGCGCGAAGGCAAAAGGTAATTATTCTTACAAAAGAGTCTAGCGAGTTCGGAAAATGAAGTTAGCAGACGAAATTTCATTACACCTGACGAAGCTGGCTTCCTCAGCGACGTTCCGGGGTCCGGATGACGTTGTCCACATATAAAATTAAGTTGTTTCGATGCGCATGTAGAGCAACCGCTTTAACAATCTCATAAACGTGAAAGTAGCGGAGAAAATGAGAATCTTGCCACTATATGGACACCAGGGATAAAATTTTCATCCCTGAATTAACCCATTTTGTGCAACATATTCTTATAGCTTGTTTTTAATTTCACAAACTACCTTCATTTTATTAGACAAGGAAAATTAACATGTAAACTTAGGAATTTGGATTTAGGGATTAGGAAGAGATATGAATTTGTTAAGCAAGTTAATTGGATTTAGAAGAGAGCTTGATATCATTTGCAAGGACTTTAGGAAATTGAATTAATGTGCGAGAGCTTAGTAGCCTTCTGGAGATTGTTATGATAAAAGGAAACTAAGAGGGTCAGCAACCCCACGACGTAATAGTAATCACTACCGGTATAACGCGTTCTCTGATCTCCAGTCTCCTAAGAGAGACCTAATGCCCGCTATCCTAAACGCATTAGCGACTAATCTTGTTGTCCCTTGAACCCCATCTTATTCGTAGAATCCTCGTCTCTCTTTGTTTATCATTAACCCATTTTAACAGTCAATCTCTGCTAAATCACTTTTTTCTCTCATTTATCTTTTGCATCAGACTATTAAAACATTAATTTGATGAAAATAAATTTGAATAGACCATTAGTAGTGTAACATCGAATATGTGGTAATGAGGTTGGGGTGAAACTGAATATGAGTTTCATGAAGCAAACTAATCCAGGCTTAGCTTCGGAAGCATACAGTAGCAGTTCAAAGATGGCCAATGGCTTCTCTTTCTCCTCTCAGCTTGCTTACCATTAAAGTGGAAACTGTATTACACGCTTGAAACTATTGAATAACTTTAACGCTCTTCAGAGCCTCATCAAACAAGGGATCATCTCGACACCATCGATTAACAAAAGGAAGTATGAAGTAGTTGATAAATTGTTTCTTCAAAACATTTAATTTTCACATTTCAATCAGATTGTTTAATTGTTAACGTTTTCAGTTAGATTAATTTGATGTCATACTTTAACTGAATCTAAATAGTCCCTGTTTTCAGCAATCCTCGCGAGATTTGATTTTATGTATTCTGATTATGTTTATTATAATTGTAAGTACAAACACGATATGTGCGCGCGATTGGATAATTGGTATTTGATGGTATGGTGCACCAGCAGGTTGGGAGCAAACTGCTCTCCAAAATCGGAATTTTAACATGCTTAGCGAATATTCGACTACAGGGCTTTTTGTTGACGATGACCAAACTATTGGTTTAATTAAAATTGATTGATTCCAACGTGTTACCTTTGTAAAAGCTCGGAAATCATGAAATTTTCGAAGTTTGAGCTGCACTTGTAAAATTGAATTAAAAACTAGATTTACATTGAAAGAATATCTAACATTAGTGCATCTGCTGCTTTTTGTGCGCTAAAATAACGAAATCCGATTTCTTTATCCCTATTAAAAAAAGTAGAGCTACATCTTCAATTTCTGATACCTGGAATATTTCCATTCTCTAAGCAAACTTAGATGTAATAAAATGATTAATTATGTCATAAATGTGATAATTGCATAGTCAAATTGCATGATACAAATACCTGATTATCGGAAATGTGTAATTGGCAACCCCTATAAGCTGTAGACAGATTTGAGAACTACGATTTGAGTAACCAAGGATGAGTAAGTAGAGATCAGAAGCGTGGAATGACTAGGCATAATTAGTCCATTAGGATACTCTCGTCTTTGCAGATCGAACCATTGCAGATTTGTGAGGTTCGAGGCTTGAGATTAACTAAGTATATGTCAAGTCGTTTTAATTAGCAGCCTAATACGGGCTATCGACTTCATGATCGGATTATTCACTGGAAAGAGGTCTCTGATCCTCCTCCTCTCGCCTGCCGGCAGACTTCCAGAAATAAATTGGATGTTGAGCGGCGAAAATTGGTCAATTAGGGTAGAAGACCGGCTTTTCCCACCCCAAAGTCTTCATCGATGCGATCTCGGGCTAAGCTAAAACTGATTGACTTTCCGCTTGCAAAAGTTTCCGATTCACAGCTTCGCTCCTCCAAAGTACATAAAATAAAAATTGTTTCAAGTCTCACTCGATTCTCATGAAGTAAGCCAACGAAATGGGTAAAATGTGTTATTCCGACGACCTTAATTACGCATAGGTTTGCTTATGCAGATCCTGACAATCTATAGACGTTTTTTAATATAATTCCTTTAAAAGTTTTCCATGATGACCAACTCATGAAACCTATTCGGATTTAAGGGTCGCATTTCCATCCGCATACTGGTGGTCAGAAGCCTCCCATTGGCGGAGCTAATTTAAACTGTTCGCTATAAAAGACGATTTACCGACGCGCGACGTTTCCGATGGGAAATAATTCGAACCTTGGGGATGGTATAACGGAGAGAAGGCAGTTCCGATTTTACTGTGTCTCGCGGGCATTAAAGTGCCGTGAATACCATCTGCCCTCCTTCATCTCCTTTGCATGAAATGTACGTATATATATATATCCACCAACTTTGGCACCTATGTACGTTATCGTTTCCTCCACCATCACCCTATCACCAAGTCCTCATATACTCGCTGGGCTGCGGAAGAGTGAAAGGATGCTGGCAACGAGAAATGGGGGAAGTATGTGGAGGGTTGAGAAGCGTGGAAACGAGGAAAACCGAGCGAGGAAACGATTCACCAGCCCCAATGTGGGCTCTATAATTCTATACGGGCGTGTGTTCCTGTAACGAAGGCAAACCTTTACGAGCTTCGTCACAGCTCACTCTGGCTTTCTGAAGTTCCTCCACCTCTTTCTCTTCTCTTCGTTTACGTCCATCTACTACCCCTTAGAAACTACCCCTTAGTACTCTCTTTCTCTCTCTCTCTCTCTCTCTCTCTCTCTCTCTCTCACTCTTTCTCGTTCAACGCAAAGTCGCTACCCCTCGGTCCATCACATTCGCCAATTGGCCACGTTCGACGATTTACTGCAACTGATTTCCACACTGACTAGGTCCTTTTCGAAAGAGCTTTAGAAAATAACGCGCTTTCAGTCTCAAGAATCGCCCGACTCGAGAAATGAGGACCGAAATTTTGTAAGCGGGTTTTTACCGCCGAGCTGAAAAACTGAACTTGTAGAACTGAAAATAGGAAATGAATCTTTAAGATAAAATTGAGAATTATACTAATAGTATTTTAAAGAAATTGAAAGACAATTTCGTGATTAATTTTATTGATAAAACAACTTTTTCAGATAAAGTGCTCTCGATAATAGAAATGTCGGTAATTAAAGATCACATTGAATTTCGATTTGTCCAGATATTGGATAACGTAACGTTGCATCGCGCGTGTGGAAGTACAGAGATCAATTCTCACGTTATTCGCTTCACGCTGTAATTCGCTACATTCGACTTTGCCGGTGAAACGCTCGAATGACGGCAGATCATTCATTCGAAGCTTGTTCCAAGAGAGACAGAGAAAAATAGAGCCGGGTTTAAAGGGGTGGGAAGCGAAGAAAAAATTGAAAACCAATATCGCGCCCAGTGCACGAACAGGCATGCCAGTTTATTTTTGCGATTTTAAACGAAAGATTGATTGCGCCGAGGCGTCCGCTAGTCTGGTCCGCTGAATTTCTATTTCCATCTTGATCGCTCTGACTACTACCGGTTACATTTTACTCAGTGTTCAAACTTTGAGATCCATGAGGTTAATTTGAAGCATGGAGGTGGCATTAATCTAAAGTACTATTTAAAGAACCAGAATTAAATTACAAAAATTGGAAAAAGCATTCAGACTCTGCAATTCTTAGTAATTTGGTTAATCATATTCAATTAGACCCGGAATATAAGAAGTAATTAATAATGAATAAAAGATATATTTTCTACCTGCTTTATTATTCTAAAAGAGGATTAAATTACCTTTTTAACTTTGTCCGTTGGCCTAGAAGACAGGGCTTGGGCTATGGAACACAGCTGTTTCCGGAATCTCATTTTTTTTACTAAATTTAAGCATATTTCTGAGAATAGAGACGTGCAATTTAATCGGGATGTAAGGTATCAACTATCGAGGTCAGTTCTTCTTGTTAAAGCAATCTTGTGGTCTTAGGAACTAGATGTAGGCAGGACTGTTAGTGTCTTCGATGTTTAACAAGCAGAAACTATGTTAAGAGGGTAAATAGCCAAAATATAACAGGATATGGAAAATTTAATTGGACGAATTTTTTTAATAAGTTGAGTGAAATTGAGCAAGTTTGAAGTAATTTAAACTAAGCTTTGATCAAACTAAGTTTTTGAAATCAATTAAATTATTAAGGAGCTGATAAAAACTCATTGAACTTTACGCATAAACTTAACTTATCTTGAAAATTAAGGTTAATAACTATCTTGCCCGGGTTTTACTATTTACTAAGTAGAAGCACGTCTGCATAATAAATTAATGCATCAACACCTAATCAATAACAGTAAATTAATTAAGTAGAACTAATCATTCATAAATAATTACACAAATGATAGAAGTTGTGAACTGATAATATAAAGCGTTCATTACTCATTGATGGGATTTAATGCCTATAATATTAAACAAGTCTCTTGTGAAGGAAATTTGCCTTTTACTTTCTTCTTTTGTCTCGTGCAATGTTGAGCGTATCGACCATGTAACAGCAGCGCGTTTAATTAAAATTGCCTTCTCTGCGTATGTAAACGTAACGGTAGGGAACGTGTCGTCAATGTGATATTCTAACGGCAGGAGCTTAATAGAGTTGATATTAACCAAACAAACAGGTAAATTGTTTCACGTTAAACGTACGTCATACGCACAAACTAGCTTTCACACCATAAAAAGTGTAAGATGTCTAAATTAATAGAAAGTTAACTGTAACAATTTTCCAGATTTTTTTCTGTATTAAATAAATAGAGTTTAATTAAGCTTTTCCTAATAAGTTGTTTGCGCTTTGATTTCAAAACTGCGAGGGGAAATATATGGTGAATTGACATGTAGGTCCACCTTAATTGGACACGCAGACTTTGTTAATTTGTTTCGCGTTGGAGAGTAACTTTAACCCTTAACGATTCACCCTTCAAATTTCCCTTTTCTACCACACATTGTGCAATACCACTTCGTCAAATATATACCTATATAATATAATCCCTCTTTATCAGCACAAATTGAGATGCTATAACGAATAATGTTTTCGTAAATTCATAACTTTTGAAACTTTTTCATTAGGGTGGACCGTAAAGGGTATATAATTTTGTTTAAATGTTGTACAACATTTCTCGGCTGTTTGTGAAACTGAAGAGGGAAGATCTACTTTAGAGTGTTATTTTTTAAAAGTCTTTTTTGGTTTGAAGTGCAGACCACATAGGTCACGAGGGATTCCAAAAATGTTGCATCTCTCATTTCCTCTCTTTTTCTCTCCTATGTCTTACCGCGGCAACTGTATTGTTCCTCCATAATAAGGTATTTTAATTGGTGGTTGTTATTATGTTGGTCTCGAATACTCCCCAGTGTCCGAAACAACAGCTTACCAGAATCGTTCGGAAAAGATACTCGGCACTCGCCACTGACCGAGGGTCAGCCTGTGTTTCGACTGCCTCGCGCCCGATTAATTGCAAGCTGCCCAAGATTTATCGACATAGAACGAGCTAAAACGGTATTCCACGATTTTTTCCCTACAGTAATTGCCAGGTACGATTACTAATTACTTTCACTAAAAACAGACTGAATTGTCATCTGTGATGAAAATCCTGAAGCTCATGAATTCATAAATCATTTTTCTGCTCCATTAGAAAGGTTTCATTGAGAAAATATGCTAAAATATTTTCAGGAAACTAAAAGAAATTGATATTAGATTTTCGGCTTTTAAATAATTAAGATCGAAAGTAGTGTCGACTTGGGTTTGAAAAAATGTAGTTGAAAAGCTACCACGAGAGCTGGCTCGTATATGCATATTTCAGAAGCCATTAACGGCTTTAGCTGGCTCGCTTGTAGTCAGATAACGTGTCCTTTTATTTTTATTTTTAAGGTCTTTTTGGTCTATCTTGACCTTCTCTATCTCGTATACCAAAGTCGAGTCCGTCTCTACAACCCCGGATTTTCAACCCTGTCGTCGAAATCGAGACAACCTAAAGCTCCAGATATACCAGCTCCAGGCGCCCTGACATTCGATTTCCTTTTGTCTGGTGTACAGTCTCAGAAAAAAACTAACTTTAATATATTCCCTTGTCTGTTCTAAAATTATTTTCCCAGCTAAATTGTATTCTTCTGATTTGAATCAATAAGTTTAGCTGAATAAAAAATGAATTAAAACCCTAGTTATTTAATCACTTCAAAAATTAAAGATCTTAAACTGCAAAACCAGCTTTAAAATGAATCTCTATTCTAGATTATATTTTATGAATTCGATTCTGAATATGACATCATGAAAAGAGCATCGCGGTTGGCAGGTCTAATTTCCTCACTCGATTCTCTTTGAGGGTCCAGAGCGAATGATTATTCAGTGGCTGAGATTTCTCTGCATCACGTAAATGATCTCGCCCTGTTTCCTCGTCCCTTGCACTCGGCAGGGATTTAACGCTCACTTTTACACAGGGTAAGTCAATTAATCCTTTGACTTTTTCCTGTTTCAGGTGAGTAAGCGGCTGTTACGACTTAAGCTCCTGACAGTAAGTAATTAAGTCCGCGTAAAGGTTCACCTCTGCCTATAGCGGTCTCCTTGCGCGTAAGAGCCCGACGTCGTTATTAACGCCATTATTAAAGCGGAGAGGTTCTAAATCCTGAGAGAGAACGAACCACCACATCCTCCACTGGGTCCTTTCAAGTACGATAATGAAATAAGGCAAAGTGGACAACACTTTTTTTCCACCCTTTTCTTCAATCCTCTCTTTTTCAATTCTTTTTTCATTTGTTTTCGAAATTGTTATCCCCTTGAACAGCTTCTGCTGCCCTTCCTTCTTTCTACATGGCACGGGGCGACGCGAAACATCGTTCGAAAATCCCGAGGGTCAACCGTAAATTTCTCTCCGCGTATCAGTGGTTGGCAACCTTTAATTAGAAAGAGACGATTAGGCTCTTCAACCCTCGTTAGATGTTGTGATTCGAATCCTCCAGAGGAGAAATCGCCAACCTCGGTTTAAACTCTCTGCGATAATCTACAAATGCTAAAATGTTGATTTATTAAGCATTACATTTTCTTGAAAATTTTAATGATAATTAAATGATAATGATAATCTTTTCGACTGGTTCGAGAAAATGACTTAGTAAAATAAATCGCTAATTTATGGTAATTATTTCAGTAAAAGTTGAAATCATAATTTTTTTTCAATTATCCAACTTGAATTATTTTTTCAATTGTTTTTCTGAAACTCTCTTTTCAGAAGTCTTTTGCGCGGCACCGCGGTAATTAATGTTTAACTTCAAGAGCGACATTTCTTCTTTGTATCCGCGAATGGCGCGATCCAAGTTTCGAGTGAACTTTCACGTGGGTGGCCTCGAATCGTTACCGAAAGTGTTCAGTGTCGCGTGTAGACGGCTCACATGCGATTCTAGGAACAAAATTAGGAACGTTGAAAAAAAAACTTGTTTCAAACCACTCTCGGTCTGTCGTGCCACGTGAATATGTGTACTACGAAACGCATTTCGTATCTGAACTTATAAGGATCAGAATTTCGACTGGCGGCATGCCTCTCTTCCTGTTACGGATAGTACGCGATCTCGTGATTAGGCTATGACCGAATATGTTTTTTGGTATTTGCAAACACAACATAAAAGTGAACGATTTCATCTCCCGAGCCTTTCGTCCTTCATTCGCCTTCAACTGACTTAATTAGTCCCTTCATCTCCGGTTACACAACAAATTAAAATTACTTTATTCGATTAAAATTTCTCGAAAATATATTTATAGTTTTTATTTTTTATATCCACTGTTAAAAAAAAAATGATCAAAATTTAATATAGTGTGAGTAAAGTCATTTCCATATACCGTAAATTAAACTTAATATACCATTATGTTTTAGAATTAATATACAGCCATATTAACATATGGTAATATATCAAATTTAATTTAAAGTATATGCAAATGACTTTAGAAAATGTATATTAAAAGTATATTAATTTTGCAAACATTTTTAACAGTGTCTCTTCCAAATATTGCAAGGGATGTTAAAAATTTCAAGAATATTAATAAAAACATTTATTTATACAAAAGGCTTCACATTATTGATTTTAGAAGAAGAACTAATAGTGAAAAAGAGGATCCAATATTCTCACTTTAAACTAGTTAAAGAAACACTTCCTGTTGATAATAAATGTCCCGATATTTTACATCTGGAGAGGATCATATTAGGATTTGATAGCATAAGCATATTTCTAGAGGATGAGCCAGGTAGCATAGGTTATCCGGTGGTCCATTGGTCAGCAGAGGTTAGCCAACCACCGGGAGGCCAGTCCTGCCCTCGTTGCTCGTGTGAAATAGTGGCTGGCCACGCTCCAACCTCATACGTTAGTTCCGTTCATACGTAACCTACCTGACAACCTCCCTTTGCCCCTCATGTACTTTCTCACATGAATGTGCTTGCACACAAATAAACGTGAGCTTTCACACAAGCTAGCTAAGCTTTCTCTGTGTCTTTCCCTCCATCCTTATGCACGTTCTCTCCTCTCGAATCACGTATGAATGTACGCGAAGGAAGCGTCCTCGGTATGCACGATTCGCACACTTGGTTTTTGGTAGGTCAGCTCGACCCACAAATGTAGAACCTAGAACCTACTAGCAAAACCCGTGATAACTTACTACTGCTGCTTCCACTCTATTACGCGAATTATCCGCCCATGAATGTATCTCGAGTGTTATCGCGGTATTATACTGACTCACTACTTTTTTCTTATCCGAAATGCATTCATGGATTTCCGTGTGGAAATTGCCCAGCTTACAATTAGCCATTTTTCAATCTTGTCCCTCTAGAGGGCCCAGGATTTTGTCTCACTTAACGAATATCAAATTATATTAAATATATAATGCATGTGGAACAATACACAAAAGACTCCGACCCCCTTTCATCTGCTCATTAATATTCTGTCTTCTTCACTGCGTTATCTTGATGAATTGCTCAGTGTTTCTGAGAGAGGAATCATTGGACCAGTCTGCATTTGTATGGTATTTAGCCTGTGAAGTATATTGTTCAATTACGGTTCCACTGGCAAAGAGAAAAGTACCCAGAATGATGTCGTTTATCATATTTTATTGCTTTGGTACGCAAGCTTCATTGTTTGCCGGCTGTTTTGTTTCCGGTTATTATTTGGCCACCACAGTTCTTGCTGCCGAGTTATTATACTCGTATGACGTGAGAGTGAAGTTGGAGTTACGACTTTTCCTCCCTAATAACCCCACTCTCTTCTCACCCATTGGTGGTGTCTGGCACCGAGTTCTAAGTATATATTCTGTGTAAATTATATTTACTTTCTATTATAGAAGAGACCAAAAATTCGTTTTTATCAAATATAAAATTTCTGAAAGAAATGTGAATCTTTATACTAGGAGACATCCACTTTCTAGAAAAATGGTAACTCACTTTTTCGAGATATTGCTTTGCAATATAAAAATATAAACGTCACCGATCTTTGTTAGACTTTATAGTGAACTATCGTCTTTATTCAAAATGCATTAAAGTTCTGTAAGATACATTTTCGGCCCTGTTGCCTGAATATATGTGTGTACAAAGATTCAGGGGTAAACGTGACCTCGTGTGTAACATCCGACCTCCATACGTTGGCGACTGTTATGGGAATTTATGACACGTGAGACAATGGCAGGCGAGAAGAGAAAAATGAGGAAAATACGAGCAGCTGAGTTCCCTTTTCAGGAAAACGTATACGACGTGAAGAAGGCTCTTATTTACATAGTCTGGTGCGTCTGGTTATGATTTTCAGGAGTGCAGTGTATATACGGCATGTTTAAGTGGTCGAGAAATTGCAGCGCTAATTTAAGAATAATGACTAGTAACGAAATTATCTAGTGTAATATGAAATAACATATATAAAAGCGCAAACGCTTAATATTATTTTCAAATCAATTCCAACCGCTCGGGACAGTAAACCTATTATTTGCACTATTATTGCCACTTCTCTCTCAGAAATGATCTTTTCTCTCTTATCTCGGCACGGATTGCCTCTTAACATCTATTTTATGCGGCAAATAAGTCTCTCTTAGTGACTCGACCATCCTGGTGCATTTTCAATGCAACGATGAAACACCTTGGAAGAAAAAGTAAATATATTCCGAGCATTTTTAATATTTCATCTCGTGTCTAGAAAGGGAAAAGTAAACTTAAAAATCGAATAAAAATAGGAATGTTTTATTTTAGAAAAATGTAATTTCTTTATTATCCTAGTAAATTTAAATTCCAGAGTCACTTTTCTCTTTTTTAGAGTTTTCATTACGTACCATATTGCAAGCGACAGTAAAGTAATAGTCGCAATTAAAATGAAATCGTATGGTTCATAAAACTTTTCTGAGAACGCTCTGTGCGAAGATAATTTCTCGACCTACCGGAAAAATGCGTGGGGTGACGTATAAAAAATTCCTACGTGCGCTTTTACGTACGCATTTTATACAGACTCACGACGACGAGTTTACAAGATAGAAATTATCCATCTGTTATTAACGGTCGATTTTACGAGATAAACGTGTGCACATTAATATCTACGATGTAATGGCAGCGTACCTACGAGATTCCCTTTTCAGTGGCTGGTTCTTAATCGAGGAGCAAATATTAATTGTATACCATTATACTCGTGTCTTGTTCCCAAACGTTTTATTTCAATCGTTAGCGAAAGCAGCAATCGCTACACGCCCACAAGAGAGATTCATTGCTCATTTTAGTCACCTCAAGTATTCTTAATCTAATCATTTTTTTGGTTGATCAATTTTTTTTTTATTATTTTTTGAATACAAGTCTTAAAAGGATCGAATTTTTATGATACTTCCGGAAGTTCAAAAGGTTAATCCCACATATATTTCCCAATCTGGAACAATGCTTTGTCTCGAGAGGTTTCGCCAAGGAAGCCAGGAAAGCCTAACAAGGGCCATGTTTAGGGCGAAACTCGTTTGCTAGTGTGAAGGCGCTAATGTTAATATTTTTTACAAGAATGAGGAACTCCCCATTTGGCTTTAACATTGACCACAACGTGTAATCTCTCCTTGTTTCTGAAGAACATGCCATTGAGGTTCAAAGTAAATAGCAAATAAAATAAGAAATTTCCTTGTTGATTAAGTACACCAAAAAAACAATTCAGGAAAATAATTACGATGCAAATGAAAGCTTGTTTTAATATTTATCAACTTGCATTTAGAACTGAATCAATTATTCAATATTTATCTTAAAATTGGTATATTACCTAAGATAATATAGGAAATTAGCGAGCCTTTTCCATAATTAAGAAAAATGGAAATGCGCTTTTGAAGGAAAACTTGAACTATCAAAGCAAGCAAAGCCGTCCGCCTCTGAAAGATCCATATCTATGGATTTAATATTCACAGTATGTATTCCTTTTAAGATTCCTTGAAGACACCGAACTTGAAGAGTGTCTTACAGGTTAATTTTAAGGCAGAGATGCGAGGAGTCTGAGCATTCAAAGCAACTCCAGCATCACTACCAACCGATGCTCTTTTACGGATGTTTCTTAAGTTGCGAAAATCATTACTGAAACGATTTTCTTCTTAACCCTAGTAGCTATTTAATTTATCCTTAAAGCGCACCCTTTTAAATCTAGATGCTTCAGTTTGAAAATGTATAATTAAATTCTATAATTCTTAATAGAAAGAAGCATTTTCTGCACTAAAGCAAGATAAGAATATTATATCTACTTTATTTAATAAATATTCACTATATTCTCTCTCACTTTATGAATGCCATAATGAAAGCTCAGTTGGATGCCTTTCTACAAGTGAAACAATACCCCTTTGTTTTCATCTCATTAGTTTATTGTTCTGTGTTTGTAAAATTGAATTTGCAAAGCACGCAAGGAATTTTATTCTGTTTTAAAAAGTGTAGACTCGTGCGGCGGAAAACAAAGGTATATTATTAAAAACTTGATGTTTTAAAATATTTTCCCGCATTGAGTTTAGGACAATGTTTTGTTAAATAAAAAGCGTTTTAAAAGCTTCTTCAGAAAAGCACCCATATAAAAAATTCCATGCGTTCTACCTTATTTTCTTGCTGTTTTTAAGGTAACAAAAAGAAAAAGCAGTAGCTCGAAACAATTAAAAATGAAATTGAGCAGTTTTGCATCGCAGGCTTTGATTTTATAGTGTAATTAATAATTTTATAGTTATAACTTTACTCTCTTCACTTTCATTATTAACTATTGCAATTACTCTGAAAGGCCAACTTGCTTTCCTATTCCGGAACTTCGCAGGCTATTATTATATGAGAGAAGACAGAGTTAAAGTCTATTAAACATTTTTTTTGCCATCACTGCAATTTCATCGCAAATGGAGATATACGTATATTTGTCTGCAGGTGAATGTCCATGCAAAGCGTGAACGTAGCCATTAGGTCTCCGCACCCTCGTTTTATTTACGAGTCAGCTGGAATGAGAGGTTCTTAACTGCTGGACGGCTTCCCTTAAAATCCTTATTTAATTACTCCATGGAGTTATTGTCACGTCATTGACTGTCTTATAATACATTTCGTGGCCCATTAGGTCGTTCGCCGAGGATGCTAAAACCTCCAAGTTTGGTTTTATTTTCAGCGGTAATAAAGCTTTAAAGTTTAAACCGATATTCGAATAAATTTTCCCTAAATTTACCATTTCTCAACACAGAAACACGATTTTATGTCGATGAAAAAATTTAAATTACGCAACGAAAAGCTGGAAAAAGTAGCTGCTCTATAAATCTGAATTAGTGAAAAGTGAGTCACTAATTTACTTTAGTGAAAAATTCTACTAATTGTTAGTTATTTTTAACTAAAACTTCAGTGAAAAGTTGAAAACTACGAATTGAAATAGTGAAATACAACTAATAATTAGTAAAAATTTCGACTAAAGTAAATTAGTGGCTCACTTTTCACTAATTCAGATTTAGAGAGTGCTTTAAAAAATTTTATTGATTTCTTGAAATTCAAAATAATTTCAGTTAGATTTATATGAATCTTTGGATTTGAGATAATAGAATTTCATGGAATTTAAAAACGAATTTCGCGAGGTTGTAAAATATGTAATGCGATTTTTAGAAATATATACGACTTTCACTTAACATGTTGAAGAGCCGCATTTGAATCGGTCAGAAATTCATTTAAAAGTGTGAATAGTTATAACGTTATTAAGCCAGGGTAACCAGAGAGAGAGAGGTAGAAAAAAATAGTGGAAAACTCAGGGAATTTTAAATCTCGTTCTCGCTGGTCTTCCTGAGTTTATCACGCTGAGTTTATCACTCTGACTTCAAATCGTAACATTATGCAAGTTCTAGATTTGATATCCTATAGTACCTTCATTAATGTCAGTTTTGATGTTATGTGTGGGGTTTTGCTTTTTTCAAGAGTCTCTGGAATTAATGCTGTCATAATGCTTTCGGGTATTATAGCACACGTCTGACTTTAAAACCCATTCATCATCCTGGATAAGGGCTAAACTAAGTCTAATATTATGACACTGTCACGCACAACCCTGCCAGCTATTTTGCAGCCTCGACCTTTATCCTTTATTCGTGTCATAAATTATTTTCAACTCTATCACTCATAATGTGACTTCAGCAGCACAACTTTTAGTGGCCAATATCATTAATGTCTTTTTAATATGATTAGAAACGGTATTATAAAATTAAAATACGTTTATCCTATTATCTGGCTTCTTTTCGCTGAATCTATAAGAGTAGCATAATTTTGAATAATTTAAAAGATGCATTTTCATTAAAACGCCCCTGTGAAGAAAAATTTAATTTCAGCCAAGTTGTAAAGTACTTTCGGTAAGAGAAACCGAGGAAAATACAAAGAATAACAATGAAGATAGATAAAACCGCAATGAAAAACAAAGTTGCATAAAGGTAAAGAAAGAGTGTAAACTTAAGCTTGTAGTGTAAGCAAAGAGAGTTCAGCATCTGTGTAATTTTACGAGAGAGCAGAGGGCGAGATTTAAATTTCTTTTTGCAATGAAGTCGGTTTATGGTAAGGTAAAGTAAGTCCTACTTGCGACTTTCCAAAACAGAACGCCTGCATCACTCTTATTGAAAGAATTCATGCCTCGAGGTGAATTGAAGAGCAGAACTGAGCTTTAATATCTCGCGGGACCAGAAGAGCATGTTTTAAGAGACCTTGCATTTTCTGCATCTGCAACGAGCCACCTTGGCTTGGATGTGGAAGGGAAGTCGAAGCTGACGAGTTTTTCTATTCTCACTCCCACTAGCAAGTGGAAGAATGACACAGAGGAGATACGTTGGAAGATGGAAGATGAAAGAAATCAAGGAGCCCGCGGACTATATTAAAATTCTCTTGGAAATATTCACAGAGTAAACGTTCCTACAAATACTTCCCGAAGATTTTTTCCTTTCCGGAACACGCCAATTGAGAAACAGGAAACAAGATCAAAATTGGTTTTACTTGTTGATGCAAGCCGAGCTACATATTTCTTTTATTTTATCCTTCACTTGTAGTATACAATTCTCTCAATGTCGAAATCTGAAGCAACTCTTCTCCATCACTCCATTCTTCTCTCTTCACCTATTGATTGGATTTGTATTCGCCACCTGTACCTTAGGATCAAGATCAAAGCTGACAATTAATTTTAAGGAATTAAAAAGATTATTGCAGATTAAGATATTTTAACTTAAGGTACCTGTTGGAACCAGTTTTTTCTTTCAGAAAACATTCATCTTGGATTCTCTACGCTATGAGATACCTTATCTAGCTTTAAAAGAGGACTTTCATCTTAGTGACGATTCACAATATGGCTGCTACTCTTTTTATACATATAAGTGAAGGCTATCGAAACATAGATATGAGCTTGTCACTCTCTGGGAAAAAATGAACATCAGATTAAAGAGAGAGGAAAAACGAGTTGGTTATCCTTGTCTCTCTTTAGATTACATATTTAGAAAGAGATAGCTTTTCCTCTCACTTCTCACTTCTCCTTTCTCTTTCTAGCAAATACCGATGCTGATTGCAGTTTCTGCGTTTCTGCTACACAGTGAGCAGACCATTTCCACGAGGAACTTTAATTTGCTCGCTCATAGCACTTGAGGTAATAAATTCCTCGTGATATTGTTGACCTTGTCAGTGATAATAAGGGCTCCAATTTGGTGAAAAGTAACAGTGAAAATGGTATCTCCGAGTTCGATAATATTTATAACAATAGCCGTAATTGCTATTAAGTGCGAAAGCATTAATGCGTACAGAATATTAGGTTTGTTTCCGTTGAATACAAGGAGTCACTTCATGATGAACGAGCAATTAATGAAGATTCTTGCGAAAAAGGGACACCAAGTGGATGTTGTCAGTCACTACCCTTTGAAAGAATCGTTTCCTAATTACAAAGACTACAGTTTACAAGGCTCATTGCCAAGTTTGAGAAATAATTTCAGTTACAATGCAATGCAAGTAGTGACGGCATCTTCTTTCAAAGAAATGATGGAATTAGTTGGAAATCCGGTGTGTGCATTGCTTAAACATCCTGTGATAAGTAATATCATTAAAAATCCACCCAAGGATCCACCTTACGACCTCGTAATAATGGAGGTAAGTTTTCTTGTATGATTGAAAAACAATAAAATATAGTCACAATTTTTCAGCAGAGGAATGATCAACTTTATTATTTTTTTTAGGTTGTCGGATTTCATTGTTACTTTGCTTTTGGTCGACACTTGAACGTACCCATGATAGGTATTACCACAACATCAATATACGACTGGTCAAATGAACCTATGGGAAATCCTAGCAGTCTTGCTTTTGTTCCTGCATTTTTTTCTACTATGTCCCTAAATATGAATTTTTGGCAACGTTTACAGAACGTATTGCTCTTTGGATTTGTTCGACATGAATTTAATTCCTACGTCGAGAGACAAAAGAAATATATCGATGAAAATTTTGGATTAGGATATCCTAGTATTGCCGAACTTGAGAAGGAGTTATCCTTATTATTAGTGAATTCACATCATTCTCTAAATGGAGTAAGACCATTGACTCCAGGTGTTATTGAAGTGGGAGGATTACATATTGAAGATAAGAATGAACAATTAATTCCTGTTAGTACATCATATATGCTTTTATTCATAATATTTTTTTCATATAATTTAACATCATTCTAGGAACTACAAAAGTGGTTAGATGAGAGTACACATGGATGTATTTACGTGTCCTTTGGATCACAGGTGAAACTTGAGTCCTTTCCAAAAGAAACTATCGAAGCTTTTTATGCCACTTTCAGAAATATAGCACCCGTTCGAGTATTAATGAAAATTGCAAATAAGGAAGAATTGTTACCTGGACTTCCAAAGAATATTAAAATACATCCTTGGCTTCCTCAGAATGCTGTTTTAAGTATATATACAATCCTTATCCTTTTATTTTACTTATTTATGAAGTTTTTATTTTGTGTCTCACTATGGCTAATCTTGAAATTATTATATTTCAGAGCATAAAAATGTTAAAACTTTTATCACTCACGGCGGCCTTATGGGAATCTTAGAATCAATTTATCATGGAGTTCCCATGGTTGGAATTCCTCTTTTCGGCGATCAAATTCATAATTTAAATGCATGCGAAAAGAAGAAAATTGCAGTATTGGTCAACAAAGAAAGTATTACTGAAAACTCATTAACGGAAGCTGTTAATAAGGTTCTAAGGGACCCCGAAATCAGGTAAAAGTTGATGACTTCAATTTCAATAGAGATAATTTTTTTACTTTCGTTAATTCGTTTTTTTACAGAAGTAATATAGCGAAAATTGCAAAACTTTATTTTGACCGTCCAATGAGTCCTCAGGACACTGTCATTTTTTGGATAGAGTATGTCATCAGAAACGGGAATGTCTTAAGATCACCAGCTACCGATTTGGAATGGTGGCAAGTTGAACTACTGGATGTCTATGGTTTTATATTATTCACAATTCTGATCATCATTTATATTCTGATATTCATAATTAGAAAATTCTTCAAATATTTGTGTGATTTCACAGGCACCGGTAAAAATGCGCTCTTAAAAAAGAAACTAAAATAATTACAATAGAATCTAAATATTTTAAATGTAAAGCTTCATTTAATTAGACAAAAATCAGACTCTGTAAGAAAATGTTAATACATTGAAAAACTTGCATTAGGAGATTTGTTCCCTACTTTCAATTTACAAGCAAATTCGCGTGAAATCATCGTCTGCGAATAATTTAATAGATATTTCCGTTCGGTTAAGAGGCACTCGGTGCGTATTGCTTTGAAAATCGTTTAAGGCGAAAGCAGTTTGCTGGCCCGGGATTTCGAAGCGGAGCTCTGATTAAATAAAACGTGTCTGATATGGTGGATTTAATTTAGAGAGGACCGACGCACTGAGGAAGGGCGCACCACTTCGTTCTAGGTTTCCGCTGCTTTCCGGAATAAATTGAAAATGATTGCGGAGACGCTTACCGTTCGAACACTCCGAATGAATGGATTCCCGGAGGTAATGACAGCCTAGGGGCACCTAAATGCTTTGAAGTTACCCTCGTCCCGATGAAATACGATTTACCACTCGAATCGCACCTGCACTGCGATAGTACATTTTACAACAGAGTAGAAGCGAAGCTTTTTTCCAAAAACTTGGTACACGCGAGGCCGCCGAGTTCAATTATATTGTAGTATACGATTCAGGTTTATCACTGGGCCGAAAAACTCGAAACACTGAGAAATCAACTGCAATTTAAACGAATGGGACTTTTCTATTTCTAGCACAAAACATTTCCTAAAAGTTGTTGTTGCAGACCAAGCGGTTTGTGAATAATTAGTGAGAAATAATTGAGGTCATTGAAATTCTGTATCATCGGTGCCTATCTGCTGGAAGTTTCGGCGTAGCTTTTATTGCATGGAATATTACACTAGTTTATCAAAGGTGGTAAAACTTTTCAGTGGTTAGGGACTCGAGAGAGCTCATCTGTACGGTCAAAGGATTGATCAGTGATCGCAGACGATAGTCGAAAGTTTTCTCATCAGGTCTAATTTACTGCTCCTTCTGTTGGAAATACGGGGGGAGGTGTCACTGATTCAGCAATAATATCTCATGTTCAGTTACAGGTTTGTTTCACACAAACTTGATATAATTGTAGAAAAAGCTTGACTAGGATGGCAAAGATGGAAGCCTCGGCAATCTTCTTCTACCGAAACCATTAGCCATAGAGGCCGCAATTGAGAACACGAGGAAGGAAGAAACGCAGCAGCTCACCTTACGTTTACACTCGATGCTCTGAAAAGTGCTGCTCACAAGAAATCGAGGAGCCGGTACTTAACGGACTTCGATAATCGATTAGAGGGACTATGTCGATGGCAGCTCGCGCTTCTCTCACATCTCAGCATCGCTCAACGACTTCAAATGGGCGGGAGAAGAAAAAAAAACGTGAGGGATTTTCAGTGTTAGACGCGCCTCCGTTTCGAAGAAGTAGATGAAAATTCTTGAAGGATTTCATCGATTTTCAATTTTTAGCTACGTTTCCTTTATCGCCTTTTAAACTAATTCGATTATATGGGGAACGCGTAAAATATTTGAGAACCAATTTTTCTTACTTTTAAGAGTTAGATACTTCAATCGGTATACTTATATATGTATAGTGAATAGCGTCTCGGGAATCAATTGCAATGGGAGTATTAAGTTGTACCTATCTGAAGTAAAACTTCAGCAGTTTTACAAGTTTTAACCGAGTACCTCGTACTTCCGACATTGATTTAATGAGCGTCGTATAACCGACTCGTTGGCTGATCTATGAAATACGCTGGAGAACACTAAGAAGATGAAATGAGTTTTGAAGAAAAAGCTTATGGGCTGAAAAGATAACCAACAGGTTGGATTGAATTCTAAAATGTGCTGAATTTAAATGATCTTATTATTCTATCGGAAGTCGGAATCAGAATTGCAATTAAATTTATTTAATCAATTATTAAAGACACATTACACCAAATGTCTAAAAAAGTCTAATTTATTTTTTATCCGGACAGAAGTAATAGAAAAGTTCTACTCTATTTAATTAAAATATTTTCGAAGTTATTTTCAATACGATACAGATAAGACACTTAGGAATGGTTTTATTTACATATTTTTCCCTGTTTGTAATTTTAATTTAGTTCCTCTCTCGTAATTGAGGTTTGTTTACTTTTAGCTATCGATTCAGGATTCTTGGAAAATTTTCTTTGAGTTTATTATTCGCTCGGTCTCTTAATTGTGATTTGTTGATATCGGAATTTTCTTTGGCCTTGTCTAATGTTTACGTTCTTGGGTCCCTTATATTTCTGTTAGTTCGGCTTTGACTCTCGATCGGAAAGGTTCTACGGAAAATTATAAGTATCAAATTCAAGTGCAAGTGAAATAATGTATCTAATTGTAAGTGTAAGTGCAATAGTGTATTTAGTGTATTAGTGTGAGTGCCAATGAATGGATTACAGTAGTTGCAGGTTCGGGAACATTTGAATTTTCGATAATTAAATTAAATTAATTTAAATTTTACAATTAAATTTATTTAATCAATTATTAGAGACACATTAGACCAAAGGACTAAAAAACTAATTTATTTTTTATGCGCGCAGAAGTAATAGAAAAGTTCCACTCTATTTAATTAAAATATTTTCAATATGATACATATAAGACACTTAGGAATGGTTTTATTTGCATATTTTTCCCTGTTTGTAATTTTAATTTAGTTCCTCTCTCGTAAATGAGATTTGTTTACTTTGAGCTATCGATTCAGGGTTCTTGGAAAATTTTCTTTGAGTTTATTATTCGCTCGGTCTCTTAATTGTGGTTTGTTGATATCTGAATTTTCTTTGGCCTTGTCTAATGTTTACGTCCTTGGGTCTCTTGTATTTCTGTTAGTTCGGCTTTGACTCTCGATCGGAAAGGTTCTGCGGGAAATTATAAGTATCAAATTCAAGTGCAAGTGAAATAATGTACCTAATTGTAAGTGCAAGTGTAAGTGCAAGTGCAATAGTGTATGTAGTGTCAGTGAATTAGTGTGAGTGCCAAGGAATGGATTACAGCAGTTCCAGGTTCGGGGAACATCTTGAATTTTCGACGGAAAAAAAAGGTAAGATTTTTATTCGAAAAAGTTCAAGGTTCATTATACCGATTTTCTTGTAATAATTTTTTTTTTTCATAAATGATCGATGTTTTTACAAAGTTCATTCATTTAATTAAAATTTGCTTATATCGATACAATTTATTAACTTAAATATGAATAAATTATCACCTCATCTTTATGGTTCTGGGAATTGGGATATTTATTTTCTCCGGCGCTTTCTTTGAGTGGGAAGTAGAACAACAATAATTTAATAAAATAAAATTTAGAAGAATTTAGTAGATCAATGTTAAACTACGACCGAGAATGTCAGCTATATTTTCTAGAATTTCTGCAAAACCAAAATCTCTTTCAGTCTAATGTTATTTCCAGCTGTCGACAGCAAATCACGTAACTCGAGAAATTCGCAAATGGCTCTAACTTGTTTTACCCAGTACATTTGCGAAACCTAATTTGCCTAATTTTTCGAAGTGTTGAATCGCATTACGAATGCCCCATTACGGCACCTTTCCACCAAAGAGGTCGTTTTGAACTAGATAACGTTTCATGGAGATCGAAAACTACTTCTGAAAAAGAGTTTACCGTTTATTACTGTGAATCATAAAGGCAATTTAATCCAACGACCCGTGGGAAATCATACCTGCTCGCATTGCATATCGGGTTGACACGAGTAAATGTATGAAAACTTTCTGAGAACGAATTCATGGTGATCTACCAAGCAAAAGAATGAAATATATCATATTTATTTTGAATCTAATCAAAGCGTTAATTTAACTTTTCATTCTTTCCATAAAAAAATACAGTCTACTCACTGGTGTATTCACACAATAATTAAACTGGAATATTTAAGGAATATATCTTTCGGAAAAAATAAAGAGGAAAGTTTTGATCTTTTAAATTCATAAAACTAACTTTTTATGCCATTAAGAATTCACTGCCAAGTAAACTTCTTCTCAGTAAAACTTAGTTAAAGAAAGGCAATCAAAAAGTGAGATGGAGTTTCAATAACGGAGGATCAAGTTAAACATGCCTATACCTCGTCATGTATAGACTCTTCTTTATAAGAAAAATTTACGAAAGGTATATACTTTTTCATTAGTATATCAAAACTTTTTAAAATAAGAACTTAGTAACACGGATGTTGAAAATTGTGTAAATTAAATGAACTTTTATAAATTATCCAACCTCTGTGATGACCAAATTACGTAAATCATGTTTTTCCTTTACAGTTTGCATGAATTTAGCATATCGTAAATTCTTATACAGTAATATCCTACATCATAAAAATACTCATATTTGCATTAACTGCAGATTGATGTTAATTTTTGCACAAGAATTCTATTATGATTTAAATATCATCTGCAACACTGGATATTTTTAAGAATACTTTAATACTAAGTTATTAGGTATATTATTACAAACACTCGAAAGGCCTATATATATATAGACAATGCATTTTAAAATTCAGGGAATATATTTACATCACATTTATAATTTTGCAAGTTTCACGGTGAAACGTAAGGTAGGATGTAAGAAACAAGCTTGAAGCAATTTACAATATTTTTCTGTTACCTGTCTTAACTCGAGATGAAGTCTGGTTCACTAGTTTGGAGGAGGAGACAGGTGAAGGTTTGTAATATTGAACAAGAGATGAAAATGAAGACTGGAATAAGAAAAGAGAAGCGAGAAAAGACTGAAAAGCAGAGGCATACAAAGAGAAGAAAAAGTTCTTTTTTTTTTTAACGGGAAAAGGGATTATCGACGTTCTGTCAAGAAGTGGTCTTTCTTACACAAGAGTAGTTTTCCCTTCTTTACGATAGATGTATGTTTCCAACTCTTTCTTTGCAATGACAGAATCTGATGTTTAATGTCACAAGACTCCCTTAATGGATATTCAAAAGTCTCCTCCTCAATAAATTAGGTCCTTTTCTCATCTCGAAAAGATTTTGCTTCAGTCTTCTTTTTTAAAATTGTTTGAAGATATCAAAAATTTACTAAACTTGAGAGTTTGCAATAATCCAAATACAATATCAACATTATAGTCATTTATCGAAAATACGATTAATAATATAAACTTTTCTTTTTTTGTTCCAGGTGAGTCCAAATTCCATACATTTAATCTTGTACATGTGAGTAAAACAAATATCTACTTATCAGTTTGGAACTGCGAATCTTTCTGCCCCGTGTAGAAATTTTACTGTGGCCCTGAGCGGGCCCAGGCCGGGGGATGTCAAACCGGGGTGAAACGCCAAATCTGGCCTGGCCCAAGTGTGGACGCCCAGTTTTGACTGGAAGCCCGGCCTGGGCCCGGCCGGATTCAGCGTTTCATCACCGGTCTGGGCCAAGCTTGAGAATTTCTACACGGGGCGCGATTTCTAATCGATAGTAATCTAATCGCTTTAGCTACATATATTATCAAACAAATTAGTTATTATTTCCTTTTAATGACTCTGTCAGTTATCGTTATAAAGTTATACATTTCGATAAAGTGCTTTATCAGAAAAGTAAATTATATATTATTTTCCGGGAAAAGAATAATATCAGAAAATCTCCATAAAAAGGATTTATTTCGGAAAAATAGCAATTAAATTTACACGACTAGGTCCTTTGGGGGATAAGAAGAGTAGCTCCGAACTGCAGTCGTATCTTTTGGAAGCACCAACTTGCTTGCATTCTAACTGTAATGTATAATGGATTTTCGGGCAGAAACTGGTGTTCATAGATCATGGGTCCTACTTCCGAAAGCGCCTAACCCGGCCTCGACCCTGTAGTCTGATTTATTTTCCCTTGGTGCGACCTCGTCTCTTCATGGGTCCATTATCTTCTCGCTGGACTTTCCTATTACAGGCCCCTCGGGGTTTTCATACCTCTGAACATTATTCATTAGATAATCAGCTTCTGGTACACCTTGAATCAATTACAAACACTGCGTAATTTAATCTCATAGGAAATGAAGATGAAAAGGAGTTTAATATAATTATACAAATGTAATGTGGCCTCTGTTTAACGACTTTCAGTAAATAATACATTCTCAATTCAATAATCAATTCAGTTTCACTTTAAATCGTGACAAATTTTCCAACCATACATGTAAATAACTCTACCGAAAAGCAAATAAATGAAGCCGGTTGTGAGGTAATTGCAAATTACATAAAATTTCTCTATTGGGAAGCAAAGGGCTAAACGTACAAATTATTTTGATTAAACTATATTGACGCCTTTTTCCAACTCTTTTTCGTAACCTTTTTATGTGAATAGAGTTTCGAACGTTCAAATGAACGAAATATTTTTTTCAAATTATATTTTATCCAGAAATATTGTGCCAACTAAAAATAACAATCAGGATTACAAGTTTACTTAATTCTTTATTATTTTTAATGTAAATGAATCAATATTTAAAAACTTTTTATAGTTACAAATACAATCAATACAAAAATTCGTTCATTTGAACGTTCAGAACTTTTCAATCATACCTTTTTCGTAACCGAAATTTATCGTATTGGTATTATCAATATATTTAAAAAATTTTTAATTCTAACTCCATTGAAGAAAATCTTTACGAATATTCGTCTGTCTTGATACGGCTTTATCTACTTAAATGTGTTGATTTTTGAGTTTTGAATGGTGAGAGAAATTACACAAAAGTCGTTCCAGGGAATTAATTTTTTATCAAGTCTGATACAACACCTAAAGTATAAAAACAGCCAATAAAAATATCCTATAAAGTTCGATGAGAGAAAACTTCTTTACTTCATCTTTGATCATTAATACTCAGTTCTTTCCCCTCGAATCTCATTATCAGAAAACTCTTCAAGACTTTTTTTCGTGAGTGGAAAATAATAATTTATCTTTTCTTGCGAGAGTATTAAAATATTGGGATGGGGCGAAAAAGGAAGAGAGTATGTGAGAGGAACTAAGAGAGGGAAAAGGAGAGAAGAATGATTGAGATGCAAAGAGTGAATTGCTCGTCAGCCAAGAAAAATTCAATGAGTGAAGGAGGGTTAGGCATCTGGGATTGTTAAGAGTCACTATTTACTCTGATTTCCAATTACAATTGACCATTTTTATACCGAGTGACCAAAAAGAATCTGCAGAGAATAAAATCAGTTTTACATTTTTATTCTGCAATAAATTATTTTCCTATTTTTTTTATTTTTGAAAATAGTCGTCTTTATGGAAACCCAGTGTCAGAATAATCCGTCACGCAAGAGTGAATCGCAACCATCAAATAATTACATTTAGCTGCAAGATAATCTGTAATGTTTTATGTCTTAAAAAAAAAGAAAAACTGTTGCAGTTAAAGGTTTATGGACGACGCTTTACGACAGGAGAATCTGAATCGCTCCCCAGCGCAACCATTACCTACGATTTCCTACTTTCTCGAGCAGCGTAAAAATGTTAACTTACAGAAATCTGAAGTTTAAAAAAAATGATAGTACCATACTTTTTATTTTAATACTTTTTTACTCTTCCGATTTTCTTGCAATTTAACAATTCTATATTGAAGAGACAGAGGGAAAAAAGATGTTGGAATGAAAGAATATATTAAAAAATATTTAAACTCGAATGTCCAATTTTAATTAAGAATGTGTCGGTGTATAGCAACTGTTAATTAATGTTCCGCTCAAAATTCAATAAAGTTTGAAAACGAAACGCACAACGCCTAGGGTGTATAATAAAGAGCTCAACAAAGGGATAGGGGAAGTGAAGACAGCAGAGAATTCCTTCCTGTGCCCATAGCACATAACGGGATGTTGTAATATGACATCGCAGCGTGAATCCAGACAGAAACTCTAAAAGCAAGCAATGGAATCACGCAAAATTCACCCCAAGAAACAGAGAAAGAAACTCGATTACTGGAAGGTAGAAAAAGAAACGAGAAGTGGGTGGTAAAAATAGGAAAAGCAGGAAAGAGGGTGAGAGAGGGAGAGAGAGAGAGAAGAGAGAGAAAGATATAGAGAGCAGAAAGCAAGCAATTCACTGCTCAGCAGGAGACAAAACTCGGAGGGTGTCACTATTTTTCATTAACCATCCGATAGAGCGACCTGCTCTCGCGGATGTTTTACTTCGTCTTCCGCTTTTTCCTCCTCATTTCCCTCCCCTTTTTTCTCTTTGCGAGGAAACTTGTCCTTTGTCACACGATTCAGGTCTGTTAAGCTGGCTCAACACTATAGACATTTTAAGGTCTAACCTATATCATAATTTAGGGCTCATTTAGGGCTAATTTGGGCCCATATTGCGAAATTTTGGGCTCCGCCTTTTTTTCGAAAAAATGCGGTTTGTGCTGGCTTAACGTTAAGCTAGCACCACCATGCTGTAAAACATATTAAAAAATTAATTAGCAAAATTCTGCTAATGCCATAATTTTAGGCTCATTTAGGGCTCTTGAAATATCAAACACCGGAAGTTCTCCGATTTTTTTTTTTTCTTTTAAGTACTGTGTTGAGCCAGCTTAACGTTATGAAAAATATCACAACTAGTTAATAAAATCAAATTTGACCCCCCACATAATTTTAGGCTCATTTAGGGCTCCCGAAATACCATAAGCAAAGTTAAAAAAAATTGTTTAAACATACATTGTTTAAACAATTCGTCCAAAAATTAATTCTACCAACTAGTTTTTCTTACTATAATTTTAAACTCATTGAGGGCTCCCGAAGAATGAAAAACCGGAATTCCTCCGATTTTTAATTATTTTTTTTAAAAAAAGCACAGTGTTGAGCC
>UCOK01019573.1:0-17425 GCA_900474325.1 Synergus umbraculus | reverse complement strand
GTGGAATTTGACTGATTCAATTTTAGAGAGCAAATTGTCAGTAGTTTTTCTACCTTTTTCTTACTTCAAAATCAGCTAAAACCAAAAGTTAAACATAAAAATTGTTCTTCAATTCTTGCAGCTTTGTTTCCTTTCGATAGTAATTTTAAGATAAAAATACAAGTGTTATGGTTCTCTTGAAAGATATATACTGTATCAATTCGTGATAGCAGAAGGTTATATAAGGTTACACCCATGATATAAAAAATCTAGTACTTAATTAAAGAAAAATTGAAAGAATACAAAATGAAAAGAATAAAATGGTAAATATGTCAGAATCTAAAAAATGAAATCGAAAAGTGAAATTCTCTTATGCATGAGGCTCACTTTCTAAATCCGAAAGTCTAATATGATTGACGAAATAGTGAAATGGGGCACTAATTACTATTGGTGATGAAAATGAAAATATACACCAACTTTCAATACAAAATTTCGCTCTTCCTATGTATATATTTGAAAATAAATTTTTTTCTGATTTACAGTGTGGTTTTTAAATCTTCACACCTTATTGGAAATAGAAAGGCTGGATTGCAAAAAGTATCACGTGTAGGTGAAATTATTCCCAAAAAAGTATGCTAGAGGTGAAAATTCCATACGAAATAGAATTTCTAGATTAAGTTTCTAATTCTTCAATTTATTTGAAGATTATCGAACCTAATAATAATAATAATAATGTATTCAGTTGAAATTATCAGTACTCTCTAAAATCGAATCAGTCAAATTCCACTGATTTTCAGTGACTCTTTTCTCACGATTTTAATCAGTGAAAATTCACTGAGAATCAGTCAAAAGTCACTGAAATTTTCAGTAATCGTCACTGATATCCAGTAGATTATTCACTAATTAAAATCGTGAAAAAAGAGTCACTGAAAATCAGTGGAATTTGACTGATAATCAGTTAAATTTCACTGATTCAAGTTTAGAGAGTAAAGAAAATTATAAATATAGTTTATATATTATATATTATATTTATTCAATGATAAATATAACTTAATATTTGATATATAAATTAGAAAATATAGAAAATAAATTTTAAATATGATCAGAAATTACTACAATGTATATAAAATGCTGCAGTCGATTTCGATCGCTATAATGCTATAACGTTATAAATTTTTGGCAGATAAAACGGACCAAGGAGGGAGGAGTCGTCGGGGAGCCTAGCGTCTGCTAGCGTCCTATTTCTAGGTTCGGACATGTTCGGGCGTCGACCGATTGTGCCCGAAGTAGAAGGAATAAGTAGGTCGTTCGGATCCGCACGTGTCGTCCTTGACTCACATAGCCGCGCAAGCGCTTTGCGCTCTGCGTTGCCGCATTGCTGTTCGCTAGGGCTCTTTTCTTTGTTCTTCTACATATAGACCTATGTACGTGCCCAAGTGGCTCTGCTTGTGTAAAAACTACGGGTTCCCCACTTGTCATTGTATGAGTGTTTATATAAAATTATATTTGGGCATGTGTGTGTATGTGTAAAGAAATGCGTTCACGCGCTAAGCGCACTGCATTGTATTTTGTCTAATACTGTCCTTTCCTAATCTATATCACACACACGCACACACCAAAGTTGAAGTTTTGTTTCCGAAAAGGGTGTTATCTATTTAATGAAAAAGTTGGATTGATTAGGGACTGAGAAAGTATTTCTTTGAATCAGAAACTTTGCCATCGCTTCAAACTTTTTCCAAATTCTTTTCTTGGATTTTAATTTGCGTTAGAAGCAGGAAATATTGTATTAATATTAATATTAATATTGACTGGTTAAAGAAATGACTCGTCTAAATATATTAAAAATTCTTTGATTAAATGAAAATTTGCTTGATTGCTTGTTTCATTCACGAATGATTGCCACATTTAATTTTCGAAGCGTGCCAAGATACGCCAGGTGAATATGCCCAAGGCGAGAGCAAAATTGCCAATCGTGTGTAATTGGGTTTTTACTTTACGAGCCGGAAGAGGATAATTCCTTATCTGAGAACTGAAGATAAAAGAGTTAATGACCAGAAGAGCTGTAGTTACACTGGGAAAAAATTATTTACTGAGAAAAATAGTCGGTTCATTTGAAAAAGGTTTTGTATCAAAGAAATCTTTCTTTGAATTGAAGAAATCTTTCTTTAAATTGAAGAATTTTTCTTGATTTGAAAATATCTTTGAAATTTGATAGTCACTTGTAAGTTATTTTATACTGTCTGACCCAAGATAGAACTATGTATTGGAATTTCTCTCGGCAACTAGAATGGAAATGTATCAGAAACATTCAGGAAATTCCATTATACGCACGGTACCCGAGAAAATTTCTCGGTTCTGTGAATTGAGGATTTATTTGGATAGAGAATAAAGCTGTTATAGCTGACAGTGAATTTATTCTCTAATTCCTTATAAAATTGCTGGGAAATGAGGAAAAATTAAAATAGAAAATGAGAATGTAATAAAGATTAATAATGAATTTGAGACAACGCGATAATCACCGTAATTTTTCATCTATTCATTTAAGAATCGTTACGTAAATGTGAAACCGAGATTTTTAAAGCAAATCGAAAAAGGCGTAGAAAAGGTTAAAATGCTGATGTAAGAAAATGCTGATTATAGTGAGATTATACGTGTATGTTCTACGTTGAACGTTTGCATTTCTCGATAGCATATAATTTAACAGAACTCCATGTAACGACTAAAATTCTTTTTGTATGTTTTACTGAATGCTAAGTCGATGGTATAATTTTTCTACAAACGTATATATAATTTTCCTAACTCTTGACACATATTTTCTATGTAGATTTTGTTATATAAATCATACCACTTGAAATAAAACGAATTCTTTTAATCGCCGAAACACGTGGATCTGACAAAGGTTTATCTGTTTTCAGGCATCTATAAAATCTTATCACTATATTGCTTATAAAGATAGAAGCTATATGTCTCACATTCTTCTGTCAACAAATCGATATGCTTTTATTTGTTCATCGTTAAGTAATTTTAAAATGCAAGTAAAGCAGGTCTTTTCAACTTTCTTTGTCTGCCCAAGAATTGAATAATAATCTTGATAAAAGAAAAAATACTATGCGGAAATTATTGAAATGTATTCTTTGTACCAACTTCATATCCCAAGGACGTAATTATCCATTCAAAAGTAGAAACTTATCGATAATAGTCTTGAACTTCTTATCGTAAGGATACTGTGTCAAAGTCGTGGTTATATTTGTACTCAAGTTTTGCAGATTAATATTCGTACGATAGAAAATAATTGCGAAAACTTTTGTTTCCCACTTCCTAGTCGCTTTGTGTACTGAACGATGTTCATACAAATTAATATATATAATCTCAGTGACATGCAATACTGAACCACCTTGAAAATAGTGAAAAGAAACATGCATATCTCTTGTATAAGAAAATATCTTGCTTTTAACATTGTTAATTAGTGTTAAGAAAAATCGAATAAAAAAGAGCTCAAGAAAATCGAAATTTGAAACTCTGGGGGTAGAATTTTATTTCCAGATGTAAATCAAGTTTTATGGAGTAGTACCGACTTGAAGAATGACGTAACCTTGTGTACACATGCACCCACCGGAAAGGGTGATATCACCGGAAGTGAGCTACAATTTCACTCTAAAAGGCGGTTCCACACTTTATTTCAGTCTTTACTTTGGTACTTAAACGAGAATTGCATTCTTTTATTAAAATGTAAAAGTCTTCAAATTTGAAAGTTATTAATTCTCTAATAATTAACATTTCAAATATACAAGAAGTGATGTAGATCGAAATTTCAAATGATTCAATTGCGGAGGAAATGTGACTTGATTTTTTTGTCTATTCGTTGAAAAAGAACACCGAGTATATTATACATATGCAACGGGGACATTGTTGGTGAAGTGGGTTGGTCGTACACATAAAATAAAGTACAAACGTGCACGCATGGAAGCGGTGTCGTAACGCTGCTATGGCAGAGGTCGCGCTGAGATCCGTTATTTTATACCATTCAATTTTATAGAAGGACAGAAATAACGAGCTATCACCAAGCATCATTTACGTTTTTCTTATAAAACGACCCCAGAATAACAAGTCATATAAATCACAAACTTTATTGTGTGTGATGTAAGTTCCGGATTGAGATTTTATAAAATTCAACTTACTTATCCAATTTTAATGAATTGCAAAATGCCACAGATTAATAAATTCTACTTGAATTATCGTGACCTGCAAATTTTTAGCAGACTGCATTCTCGATTCTAGAATCTAGTTAGCGTAAAAATATATTTGACCCGTTTTAATAATTTACTAAGCTATCCCCACGTGAGTTACTGAGTTCGACCGACTCTCAACTTCGATCGGACATTAATAACCGCCTTTTATTTTTCTGTTCTTGCTATATTTAAATCGGTTTATATAGACATGAGTGAGCACGAACAATACATAATACAATACTGAATATTACAAGAGAATAAGAGTGATAAAAGAATTATAATCACATCAATGAAAAGTGTATGACGCAATAAAATTCACAATTTGCGTGCACCATAAATGTTTGCATAGAAATATATATCTTCAGAAGGCAAAGGCATTTCCTTTTTTTTTTTTAAAGAGGATTTATGTTGAAAATTGTATAAAATGGTTTTGTAATAAAAAAAGCTGCTTTTCATTTATTTTTTAATGTTAAATATTCAAATTCTTCAAAGGTTTCTCAAGAATGTATACGATATACTACCACGTTATACAGATTGATGGGGCATTATTAGTGCTGCGTAATTGCTGTGACAGCCACAAACAAAGATAAGCACCTCCCCCCCCTTATCTGTAATCATGACATTATGTAACCCGTTAACGTCAAGCACTGAGTTCGATTCTACAAAACGAGTCTTGCATTTCATTTCTAGATTTCTTCATCTCTAGAAGATTATATATCTTTCAAATATAAAGGGAAATTTACTAATCAATTTCAACACCCCAAGGAAATATTCCATTGATATAGTTATAGAAATATTTCTTTTGCTAAACTTTATTTTTTCGAATTAGAATCAGAATTAGAATTAGAATTAGAATTAGAAGATTGTATTCTATGAGCAATAATTGCATTTTTATAGAAAAATCACTAATGCTCGATTGAATGGTTTATATTCTGAGATAATTTCTATATGCCATTCTTAGACCTTCGAGTTCAAGTTTGTTTTCATTTATTTCCCTAAAATATTTCAATCGAGAAGGATAATGAAAACGGAACTTAAAAGTTCGGTCACTTTAATTTCATGCTTCAGGTGCCCGAAGGGGATGATTGATAGGTACAACAATAGCAGAAAATGAATGACTTAATTTGTGTAATTGCAGTGATGGTTATGCACAACGTTCATATGAAACGAAGGCGATCAACTGACGTACCAAAAGATTATCTTTACGTTGGAGACACCTATATACAAAGGATATGAAACATAATATTAAGAAATTAGAGTTTGCACAATCATGTTCTGTGAATATGCCAATAATTGATGATAAGCTCAGTTTTCCTGTTTCAGTTTTCTAAGATCGAGAATAAGACAACAATTTTGAAGTATGTATGTATAATATACGATTTGTGGATGCTAAGAATGTCAATTCTTGGAAAGAACATGATAACTTGTATAAATTTCACATAGAATAAAGTGAAAGTATTTTGAGAAATTATGATTAATGCTGTAATTCATATAAAACATTGCTACGAAAATAGGATGGAGCATGGAAATGATACTGAAGAAGAGATCATTGTAGCAGATTGTTATGCAAAAATAGATATATGTAGTACATGTGAAGATATTTTGTGGAATGGCAATAAGAGTAACATATTTAAAATGTAAAGTATGTATTCTTACGTGCACTGGAATACGAAATCAGAACTGACCGATTTCTTTTAGTTTTCAGAGAAAAGTTGCGTGACTGTTGTTACCTTTTTCTCGTGGATTGATAGATTTGAGTAAAATTACATATTCAAAAAAGCAGTTAAACTTGTAAAGATAAGTGTTGGTTTTCCTTAGAATTATATCTGACTTTTTTGATCTTTGGATTGAGGATTCACTTTTCTTTGTGCAACTTGTACATCAAAAGAGTCTCTTCGTCACGAACTATTCCACAAGTAACTGACTCATAACTGGCCAACTCACAGCACGAACAACGTTTCCGCACTTTCGAGCTGTGCTTCTGCGCAAACCTCGTCCTCGCATATATATTAAGGATTGTATGCGACTAGGTCCACATTTTCACCCCCACTTGCAAAGATAATCAATGCATATCTGATTTTCTAGAGAAAGGCATGAAAAGCTTTATTTTAAGGTGCACTTCATTAGCTGAAACTATCTGTCACTTAAATGAGAGATTCTCGTAAATTCTACAAGTTTTGAAAGATTTCAAATTGGAATACAAGATTTTATTTTAAGCCTGGAGGTCATTGTTGTTTAGAATGATTTCAGAGTGTAGAAAGGAAAGCAGATAAGAAGCTATTTTAATTGTCCTTGGTTGAATTTACCGTCGACTCTCAGCTTCAAGGATGAAATAAACAGAGATTTGAATATCCTCCTACTTTAATAATAATTATGTACTGTATTTCCTTCTAATAACGCAACACAACTGCGGTTGTTCAATAAGTGTCATTTTTTAAACATATCTACCGTTCAACTCTTATCTACTTCCTGATTTCAGGGTCACAGTGTGACAGAGTGAGAGGAAAAGCTCGATGTAGTTAATTGCATTGGTGTCGGTGGGTAATTGTTAATTAAGCATCTCCCAGTGTCATAAACAAGAGAGGTTTAATTATTGATCATGTTTTTCGATTACCAGTTGGAAAACAAACTTCTTCCAAACAAATTTATTATAATCATCAAATTTTCTCTAAGCACTCATTGAACATCAAAGAAAGATAATCTAAGGACACACAATTCGACCAGGAGTTTTAAATAAAAAATGTTTACAGGACATTGAACTCAAGTGTCTCTCAACATTGTAAAGGTTTTTGCATCTTGCATGTTTCACTTATTGTTTCTTGAACTGTCTGCAGCAGATGTTGCAAAACTTGCACGTGGAGCTTAGTTTTCTCGAGTACATCGCATTGTCACCTAAACCTTTAATCTGCCGACACGATGCAGGTATATAAATTCTGCACTGTGTCAAAATTTGTGCCCTGCGCACACGCAAAGCACATAATGACACTGTAATTTGTAAAGTACTTCAGGGTACATAAGGGTACTTGTCCTTAATTATTGTGCCAACGGTCAGTGGCAGATCAAACGATCGCACTGCTATTTTGTCGCTTAATGACTGATACTTTAGTAACAATGAAAGTATAATCAAACATTTAACCTTGGAGTTCACCGCTTAGCATTGTTTCCATTCTCTTACGAAACTGCAGAAAATCTTTTATTCACGTTCTCTTCCAAGTTCCACAAAAATGTATTTTGATTATTATCAAACCTTTTTGATTTGTTTCTTTCATGTTAGTTTTGTTGCATCTTATAGTCCATACAAATTTCGATGGAAGCTTGAAGCTTTTAAAGTATAAAGCTTTTGCTACTCAATCTTCTCTGATGATTGTGCAGAAAGATCTGTTGAAAATTCATCGAGAGATCGTTTGTAGGTTTATATACAGGTTGTTTTCAGATTCCATGAATATCTTCCGGGTCGTGGAGATTTGAATTTGTATTCGAATTCGACAGATCGACAAGTCATTTCAACTCACAGTTTGTATTCGTGCATCTCCCTGCTCTATGAAGATTGGGCAAGCTAACCCAGATCCAAAGCTGGTTGGCTTTCGTCTACATAGATACATAAGCACAACCAGTTTCTAATAATAGTTGACGTTTCACCTCACGTTTTTCTTCGAGAACGATATACATTTTACAAATACTACACTCATTCTGAGTGTTTCAAAAATGTTCCATGAAAGAAAAATTTAGGAAAATATGGGCCAACGAAGTATAAAATTAAGTTCATGTCTCTCTTATATATATATTAAACAGAAAGAATTAGTTGGAAAATGTTTATAGTACTAATAAACGATCAGTATTATTACGTCTATTATTTCATAGTAGACGTTTTCCCAGGGTTTGATAAATAGAATTTTCCAGTATCTGGGTCAAGTCGCTGACACGAGAAAAATAATTAGATGAAACCAGATGGCGTATTTTCGTATGTCGACAGGTGTTAGCATCACGAAATGGTGCAGCTGCACCTGTGTCTTCTGAACGTAAGTCACTTCTCGTCAACTCGAATAATTCGATTTCAGAAGTCATAATTTTCCACTATGTTGTCCTTCGAGAAACTGACATTTAAATTTATGTAGAGATAAAAGATAAAAGATAAAAAAATGTATCGTGATTTCAGGGCATTAGAGTCTATCTGGGAATTGAATTTGCGATTAAAAAAGATTAAGCGAGCACCGCTCAGAAGATAGTGGAGGATCTTTGAGAAAAGCAGACTTTTAACGGAAGGGGAACTGAAGCTCGAATCATTATTACATTTTCTTAGCAGAATATGTTAAAAACTTGTTCATTTGTATATTTTAGCCTTAATTCTGGTAAGGAGTGAAGTAATTAATACCACGTCAAACAAAATTACGTCAGAGTGTACGGAACTTTATCATTCATAACATACTTTCTCTTCCACCTTACTCGTTCTTGCGGCCAAACAGTCAATGAACTTTGATGGACTTCGGTCATCGAATGACCAGGGTCTCTAAACTTTACTTACTACTTTAGGAATAAACAATGAATAACCGTTTTTATTTTAAAAGATTTTCCTATGATATTTCAATCAACTGGGAAATTCTTCCACCTTTTTCCACATTTCTGAAGAGGTACGGATTATGATAGTATGGAATAATAATATTGTTTAACTTCAGTGATAATTTAGATGAAAATTAGGAAAAATTATAGTTTTGCTAAGAAAACCATATATATTTGGCAGAAATAAAGGCAATTCTCCAGCAGTACAGTAAAAATACTGTATTCCTGGAGAAAAATGGAATTTTCTTTGTCTTGAAGTATATCTACCGTTGAATAAAAAGATACGTAGAATTCTGGTTGGATTCCCGTACGTGCCACCCCATAGAATTGAGTTCTCTTTGGGAGGGTCGTTACGTTACGTTATGGGGTCGAAATAGATGCCATCGGTCGATGTAGTTGCCCATGGCAACCCGAGGGTTCAGCTTGCTTGGTGCTTTGCAACCGAATGTGCTTCGCTGTGTTACGGAGTCGGATGTCCAATGTTATTTTCCCCAATATATGACAAAGACTTCTAATCGATCTTCCCTTTTCCGAAGAACTATTACATTCTTCGTACTAGGATTCTTCCTTTTCTTCGATAAAGAAGCAACTCATTTTTGTACAATTTTATAAAATTGTTAGAATATATTCTTATCATTACTTATATTCTTATGATTTTTATAGTTTGAACCTTGTAGTTTCAAACTTTGAAGAGATTTCATGGAATTTCCAGTATTTTATTTTAAAAAGATATTTTAAGAGATCGTATGAAATTTTGGGACCTGAAGGAATTTTAACGGAATTCAAAAGATTTCAAGGTACACATTTTAAATGACTTAAATTCAAGAAACCCTATGGAATTTCTATAAGAATTTTAAGGAATTTGTAACGGATATCTAACTATCATTTGGACTCAGCATAAACTCATGGCCAACAAGCATTTCGAAAAGCCGACAACAATTAAAACATCGAAGTTGCGAGTTTTCTGGATCATGCATTTTTTAAAGAAGGATCTAAAATGCAAACTTGCCGTTGCATTATCCGTCAATAATGTCGATTTTGCATTTTCAGGCTTTTTTTTCTTTTTGTCTCTTACACAACTTCTTGCAGAACATCCAGAAGGACATCTAAAAATGCTAACGCGTCCATTGTTCTACACTTCAAAATGTTTACGAAACAATTTTCGAAATGAACTTTCTTTACTTTTTCATGAAATCGACATTTCTCGTCATGCATTTTCATGCTTTTCAAACACAGAAAAATGAATGGAATCTTAAACGCGTTTATCTTGGCCCAAGTAAATTTACTGGAATGAAGTAAATTATTTTCTTGATCAACTTTTTTCTTAATTCTTTCCAAGGCGTTTTCTTAATTCGAGAACATTTTCTTTTCCGTACACTGCATTGAATAATTCTCTCATTTGATCTTTGCCGTGAGCATTACAAGTAAAAATAGTGAAGTGGAATTGTAAATTGGTGGAGGGGATAAAAGAAAATCGGCTGTAAAGGGAGCATTGACCTTTTGAACACGTGTTTCTTGCCACGTGCTACACGAGGCGCAGAGCGTTCTTTCCTACCCTTCTTGAGTTTCTCGCTTTCTAGGCGTGGGGAAAATGTGACAAAGGAAAACATATACAAAAACGTTTCACAAAACTAAAGAGCCCTTCCTACATCGTTCACCATGGAGTTTACCTCAACGCACCTGGATTTCCTCTCTTCTCGCTCAACATTTTTCCGTTTTATCTACATCCAACGCTAACGATTTTATATCACGTATATATTTTAAACTGTGCACGCCCGACGATTCTTACTGAATACCAGAGTCGAATTTTATCACCCACATAATAAAAATGTACGTTTGGAATTTTGGATACGTTTTGTATTTTATAAGCTCTTAGAATAAAGCTACAAAGAAAAATGAAAAGACATCTTTCGTTAAATCGTTTTTATGTTCATATTATGACCCCAATCAGAATGAAAAACTTAATATGGTGTGCAAACTTTTTAGAAACTTATTCTTAATCCGTTCCTGATGTTCGCTGGATGGTTTTTCAATCGCCTCTAGACGTTGTTGATTCTAAAAATAAGTGTTCATGTTCAGATCTGTGTACTCACGCCGAAACGTCTAGCGCAGTGCATACGCATAACGTACTGCACATGCGCAGCAATTTACAAGAGAGAAAGTATCAACAACTTGATTTTCATGGAAAAAGTCTCTCTGCATTTGGCTTGTTAAATAAACTTGCGCAATGTAATGATAAGTTAACGATTCTATGGAAAATGCTGTAAAAAAAGTATGTCATGAGAAACATGAAACGAGAGAAAAGAGTCTGGAAAAGTGAAGACTAGAATTTGAGTTTTGAAGCGTAAACAATACAATTTGAAAGAGATTCGAAAAAAGCTTAATTTAAGCTCATAAATCATTTATGCTGACAGGAATTATAATAAGTAAGTAAGAAATGAAGCAGATTAATCATAAAGGGACTGAGAAAACAGAATGATTTATTGTAAACACCCACAAACTAAATTGTTAAGTGCGGCCCTGTATATGTGTACTCACGTGGGTTCATAAGAAACTAACTGTATGCATATGTAGCTTTGTTGCTCAATATTGACCATACGATTAACATCACCAAATCGGATAACGGGCATCATCAAACTGGCTCTAGGCTCTTCTGATTAAGCAACGTTTGGGTTTAAGAGACTCTCATATAAAAGCTAATATCCTAAAAATCTATCCAGACTCCGATAGCCTCGCTATATTCCAAAGTAAAACTCAAATAATACAGTTTTATCAATGCTAAATTGAATAAATGAAATTTTATTGCGGGTATAATTAATTCTGAATATATTAAACAGATCTATGTACTTTTGTAGAAAATTCAAATTTCTTTCGGCAATTAACATATCGTTAGCATGCAACTTATACAGGAAATTACTTTTTACAAACGAACGTTTTTCACTTCATTAGTAGAAATGTAGAAGAATCGAAAGAAGAATAATTTATTATTATTTAGGGTACGGATTCCCATAGACAGTTTAAAAATCCTGTTTTTGTTTCCGGTTTCTAAAGTATACAAGGCTTTGTAAACTAAAGTACATAAAATAGTATAATAACCCTGTGAAAAGCAGTACACAATGCAAAATATTTAAAAAAAATAAATACTATGTAATGAGAAATTTTGAGTAGAAAATCACACATTAAGTTTCACTTGTGATCATTAGGGTTATTCCACGTATAGTTCAGACGACATTTTCTGGACAAAGTTGCTCAAGGCTTGACTTGGCGAGTTTACAAGTGGGACGTATAAAGTGTCTCTAGTTTTGACGAGTTTTTAAATTTAACTAGAAATTAGAGAGACGTAAGAAAATGGCTCGGAAAATGGCAGAGCGCTTAATATCAGTCAATTTGTGGAATTTACGTTTAAAAAACGTTTCAAGTTTTCTGTCGAGTTTTCTACTGAATCAGGTTCTTGCCGAAATCAAGTGACACCTTTGCAGTATGTGCCAGATGTTTTCAAAGAATCAAAGCAAAGACGATGTGTCTATCCATCAGCTTCTCAGACTTCTCGAAATTAATTTACTTCAGACAGTTTCTAATATAACTTTCAGAAGACAGATTTGATCTATCATCTTTTGTTATTTTGAAGATGCGTTTTTTTGTTATTTTGAAGATATTATTGAAGATGATAAATATTTATTGCTACTGGGTTCAATTCGTGAATAAAAAAGCAGATCTGCTGACAATTAATGCATACTAAAATTTCTTATTAGCCTTTCTTCGAATAAAATCATAATGAATACAAATCTCAAGAGAAATAGAAGATATAGAGGAAAGTTTCTTTGAAGGAAAGAATAATCTGAAGAATTGCGATAAGAAAATCAGCAATCATAGAAAAAGGACATATCGATTCAAAAAAGCAACAGCGTACGTGTTTCTAAGAAGCCAATAGCAACGTTTATAAAACCACGATCAAAAAGTATTTTGCTTTATACAATCAATTTTCTAAGCTTCTAATTCAAAAGGAATTTCTTTAGAAACTTTATAAAATCCTCCATCATATTCTACATTTATCAAAGGATCATAAACTCATCCCACTTTCTACCTAAATTCTAAAATTCCGAAATCCTACCTTTATATCTCCATAATTAATTTCCATCCTCATTTTCCAATAATTTCACTCTGATCGAGATACTATGCTTTTCTAAAACAGACACACATATTTCCATAATAAACCCTTCATATTCAAAGTATTTAATTTTGAATTTCGAAACGTTTCTAATTTATACGTCTAGAATCCAATTAAAACATTCTTCTTTGTTCTCAGTGTATATATATATATAATATACTTGTAATGTACAATGTTCATTGCAATTCTTTCCTAAATGACACATTCTCTCTTGATCGGACGACCTTGAGAGTGACACATTGGACCTGAACAAAGACAAAGGCAGATTGGATGTTGTCAACTCGTTGCAGTCTGGTGCAGAAATGTAGGCCTGAGTTTTGCCTCTGTTACCATGCGGTTCTCGGGGCGGCGTCGGTGACAGCAGCAAGTATTGATCAAACCACCCTCCTTTCCTCCCACCTATTCCACCCTCGCCAACCAACTCTCAGCCACCCCCCTTTGCACCTCCTAGTGACCTCTCTCTCGCCCTTTCACACCAGATTCGTGAGTTTGACTATTTCTCTCTCTCTGTTTGGTTTCCTCTTTCCGCACTCTCCACCCAAGCAAAACAGGAGCAGCCACCCCGTTGCTACCATCGAGCCAACAAGAGACCCCAGCTCGAGCTCTGACCCATTTGGCAGCATTCCCGAGCTTACATTGGGGTTCCGCCTGCCTGTGTGGCCAACGATAATCATTGGCACGAATATATATATGTATCCATATATGAATATATACTTATACATGTGTTTGTGTGTATGTGGATCAGTATAACTATCATTCTCGAAAAAATGCTTGATCCACTCTCTAAACTTGAATTAGTAAAGAAAGAGCCACTAATTGAAGTAAATTATTTACTTCAATTTTTACTATTTAGTAGACATTTTTAACTACTCATTACATTCGAGTCTGTGGAACTTTACTGAGAATCAGTGAAATTCTGAAATCTCGAACAGGGTATCACATGCCCTTAAAGAACATTTATTTTACTGAAACGTAAACAGTAATTTTAATCTTCTGTCTTTTCGTTTCATGAAACATTACAAGTTTTTATACTTTATACCCCACTGAATACGAAGAAATACATTTTATAATTAACACTTATATTTGCAAAAAGAAATTGAAGAGTTTCAATGTAAAGTTAATAACTATTAAATAAAGTAGGGAAGTACGACTAATTATTTTACTAGAAAATTGTATTTTATAAATTCTGTTCAAATATTTTTCAAGTTCCTTGAAATCTATTTCAATAATTCCTGTAAATTCCACATATTTTGAAATTCTGAGAAATTCTGAGAAATCTTTTCAATCCATCGAAATTTCTCAAAATTCAGTGTAATTAATTGTAAAAAAGTCCTTACAGTACGTTCCAAATTCGTTAAAATTACTAGAAATTACATGAAATATCTTAAAATTACTGACAATATATGTATACTGATTTGCAGTGACTTTTTTCTCACGATTTTAATCAGTGAAAAATTTACTGGAAATCAGTGAAAAGTCACTGAAATTATTAGTAGTTTAGTGAAGATGAATAAAGAGCCACTAATTGCAGTAAATTATTTACTTCAGAGAAAATTTTTACCATTTAGTAGACATTTTTAACTAATCACTACATTTGAGTCTGTGGAGCTTTACTGAGAATCAGTGAAATTCCAAAATCTCAAACAGGGTATCACATGCCCTTAAAAAACCGTTTCATGCAACATTACAAGTTTTTACTTTATACCCCACTATATAAACACGTAGAAATACATTTTATAATTAACACTTATATTTGCAAAAAGAAATTGAAGAGTTTCATTGAAAAGTTAACAACTATTAAATAAAGTAGGGAAGTACGACAAATTATCTTACTAGAAAATTGTACTTTATGAATTCTGTTGAAATCTTTTTCAAGTCCCTTGAAATCTATAATTAAAATAATTCCTGAAAATTCCACATCTTTTGAAATTCTGACAAATCTTTTCAATTCATCGAAATTTCTCAAAATCCAATGTAATTAATTTTAAAAAAGCTCTTGAAGTATACTCAGAAAATAACTTGTTTTAAATCAAAATTTTTATTTTAATAACTCAAATTTAAAATTTCTTTATATTAAAGAAAACTTTCTTTCTTTTAAAGTAATTTTGTTTGATTTAAACGAAGTTTCTTTGATTTAAACAAAATTATTTTGAATTATTTTCATTTAAAGAAACTGTTTGGTTAATTCAAAAAAAAAAATTTGTTTGAATCAAAGAAATGTTTCTTTGACCGTATATCAAATAAAGTTTCTTTGATTCAAATAGAAACCGCTTTCTGGGTGTACGTTCCAAATTCGTTAAAATTACTAAAAATTCCATGAAATATCTTCAAATTACTAACAATATATGTATAAAATTGTATTATATAAAATTGCACAAATTAATTACTTTTTTATCATGCCAGTTATCAGCCAGTTATCCTCGGACCGCTTGGGGTTCAAAAACACCCGAATTTATCACTATCGGTATAAATGCTGATAAAAAAAACTTCCTACTCTTTAATAACAACAATTAATTTATATATATATTTTAGAGCATAACAATAATAAAATGGGAATGGGCGAGGCAAAAGAATGACGCGTTATAAAAATATCAAAGCAATTTTGCCAGATTGTAAATTGTGGATAATTTTGAATTTTGGACATTTACGATTTGTAGGATTTGCAACGGTATATCAGTAAATATACGTGAATTTTGGTACGCAATATATCTTCAAATGCCTCTGCATACAGGAATAAATTACTCTAGCGAAATTCTGTGCAGATTTGAAAAGTTGAGCACTGAAAATTTGGGTCATGAGAGATAATAATAATAACTAATAATTATGAGAAAGTTTCAACAGGGTTCTATACACTTCACGAACTTTATGAACTTCTTTATTAACAATTAAATGTCCCAAATGCTACTCCACTAGTTTGAAACTCCATTAATCTTTCATTTACATCTTTAAAGGCTTTTTGAGAAGAACTACTGCCTTTGAATAGAGAAAAGCGATGAATAATTTTAGAACATGGACTCTTTGAGTAGACCTCAAAAGGAAAGAGCAATATGTTGCTAATATTAAGTTTGATTCATTCTCAGTCAGGAAAAGTAGAGTAGTCAGTTCAGCACAATAAACTATGAGATAATAGCATCCAGTTTTGTGATAAAAAAAGAATTTCGAACTCTTTAAAATTGAATCAGTCAAATTCCACTGATTCAAGTTTAGAGAGAACAAATTGCAGAATATGGGATACAGAGATTAGGTAAAAAAATATAAGTTTAACATTCTCTCTTTTGCTCATTTCCTCTCTAGTTATAAATGTTATAATCCTCGAAACAACGAATAATTGAACCATATTTTGTTAATTTTTTCTAGAGGAAAGGTAGATCGTTCTATGAAATTAAGAGAGAAGTAGAAAATATGAGTGAAGTATTATTGTGGTGAAGAGAAATGAAATATATCTGCTCACTAAGTCCGTACGTGGAGCTTAGTAACGTGCAATTACTTTGATTAAAGCAAATTGTGCAACGGGCTAGAGTAAAGGGGAAACGAGGGGAGAAAGACGTAGGGAGTCAAGAGAGTAAATGAATGAAAAAGAATTGCTCTTACAAATCTATAGGACACTTTCTTTTTAATTTTTTTCTGACGATACGACTGCATAAAATTAAGTTAAATGAAGAGTGGAATTAACATAAGTATACTTTTAAAAAAACTGAGAAGTCGATTTGAAAGCTTATAGAAAAAAGAGAAAAACTGGTGGTATATAAAATTTACAGATTTAAGCTGAAAGTGAATTAATCAAATACTGTCACTTTCAATCTAAAAAAAAGTCAAAATAGTTGATTTAATCCTTCATTGAGGGAGAAATCATCAGAGTGAAAAAAGTGCAGAATGAGAGAACAGAGAAGGGAGAAAAGGGAAAACCGAGGTTTGAATTTTTCGTGAACGACGTGCATTTTTTGGTCGCTGTGGTTAAGAGCTTTTATCTGGAACTGGAGCATACGAAGCTTTTTCGTAAATGTGTCAACTCAACATGAGGGATCAATACTCGCGCCCTCGTTCCAAGTTCCACTACCACCACTACTTTACCCCCTCTTTCTCTTTGTTTCTATCTCCTTTTTTGGCTCCTCTTGGTCTCTTGTTCTCTCTATTTTCCTTATATATATATATAACTGATTCATCTTTCATCTCATTCTTTAATTTTGTTTCGCTAAATGTCCTACTTTGCTCCTTTCCCTTTACACCCTTAGAAACTATTATTTGCATCCCTTTTGTGCTTTTGCTTTTTATCCACAGCCCACTTTTCCTCTATTTTTTTCGCTCTGAATATTGATGTCTTTCTTTATTTTTATCATTCATTTTTATCTTTACTAGTGCTTCATCTTTTATCTTCTTAATTAATTAATTGATTCATTTGAATTTAAAATCATTCTATATGAAAAAAATTTGTAATATCTATTGTTTTGAATAAAATAAAACTGGGAAAAAATATTTCGTTCATTTGAACGTT